>AZIM01003715.1:38521-48839 GCA_000516915.1 Ophiophagus hannah | reverse complement strand
AAAAATTTTGAATCCCACCACTGATATGTAGGCATATGAAAAATACATCAATCATGTTAGATCTTAGTGGCTCATTCACAAAGGTACATCATTGGTAATGACACTGTCATATCAGTTTGTGATGCTTTAATTTGGATCTCTGTATTATGCAGAGGGTTAGACTTGATGACCAAATAGACTTTTCCAACATTAAGAATATGGATGAACTATCTATGTGGTCACTAAGAATTGACAACCATGGCACATAAATATCATCACAATCATCTTGGATGAAATAGTAATTAAGTGTTGTAACTTAATGAGGTCTTTATGCCTGTTGAACACAGAATGTGTGAGTTGATTCTACAGAACAGTATTATGATGTAAATGACAATAAGAAGTTTTTTCCCCCATTTCATCTACATTTTAAAACAGAAACAGAATTTATCTCAAATTGAATGCTAGTAAATTTCACATGAATTTTATGAGTATTTAATATATATATTTACATTACCAATTAAAAATAATTGCTTATTGTAGAAATGTAGATTATTTTATTGTTTCAAGCCTGTCTTTCCACTCCTATTACAAACCCCACTTTACATATATTTTACTGGAACCTGAGTACATTTTAGTTGGCTGTTTTGGTCCAACAATCAACTGCAAATTGAGTTTGGGTAAAAAGTTTTTAGCCTCAACTAGTTATAAAATATATCTATAGTAAATGACAACATATGACATAGTGCAAAGCATAATGTTAGATAGAAATTTTCTGCTACAGAAGTAGATAACGTGGGAATTAGGTTTAAGTATAATATACAGGGGCAAAGTTTCATCAGATGGCATTGTATTTCCCTTCATTCTTATGAACAAAACTCATTAGCACTTTTAGAAATCTAATTATGTCAGTAAATTTCCTCATGTCATACATGAACAATACTGATATTTATTTCCTATAATAAGATGTTAAAATCTAATTAAAGTTCTTTCTTTTGGAGTTAAGTGAGATGATTCATAATGAATGTATTTCTATCACAATATATAACATTTCTTTCTGTGTTACATCTCACTATCAATTCAGTCCTTCTCACTGTTAACACTTCCCTTTGTAAAGTCAAAGGTTTTCAGGCTAGTTTAGGGGGAAATTAGAGTATTTCCCTAACATAACACATTCCAGATGTGTTGGACTCAGTTTCTATGGTGGCAGTGGATTATAGAGTCTACTACATCTAGAAGATTCCATTATTGTTGAAGACTTGGTTGACTTAAATGGTGACTTTTCCATTTTCCAAGGGCAAGAAATGACTATAATTTACAGTTTAAGATTGGTTTATCAACTATCCATGACCTGAAAAATGGTATCCCTCATCTCTGAAGTCATATCCACTAAACACTGTGATTTCTATGTCCCCAATCTCAGTTTACAGAGTCAAAATCGACAAAAATTTCTTCCGTCAATCTCACCTAATGGCTTTCCTCTTCCATTCACATGTATAAGCTGGTGCTACCTGCTGAAAATGTAATTGCCACTTATTAGAATAACATGCTTTCTAAATTTCACAAGTTAACACGTTCCTAACATAGAAGATTAGATAAGAAGCTATCCAGGTTTGGGTTTTTGCTGGGATAGCATGGGATATTGGAAACAGTATGCCAAAGAGAAGAAACAATTTGCCTACTGTTATGGACAAACACTGCAGATTTCCAAAAATTGGATACTATTATTTCTTCAACCAGCTCGCAGCAGATGGCTCTCTCTAAAGAACCACCTGTTTTCCAGGTGGCTTTCCATAGCTGTTCAGTCACAATTCCCATAACGCCTAATCATTTGCCCATACTATCAGAAGCTGGTGGGAATTGGAGCTTGACAACATTTAGGGAGTGATAAATCTCTACATTATTACAGAGCACATCCTGAAGTAATTTGCTAAAGAATTGCTAAAGTAACTGAGGCTAGTAAGAACTTAATTTCTTACATTAAAACTTAATGTAACTAAAGCTAGTAAAACTTAATTTTCAATTAAATTCTGGAAGAAAGCTTCCAAAACCCGGGACATCATCTTCATCATCTTCATCTCAACTTCCCATTTTAACAACAAATGAGTCATTGTTACATTAGATAAAGTTACATCAAAGTACACAGGGATTTAATAATAGCATCAAGGAAAGTTCAACTAATATATTAACCCACTGGAGACTATAAAATCTGTATCATATAAGTAACAGCTGCTTTTGCTGAAAATAAAGTATAAGATGTACATAGTACATGTAGATTATTAAATGAAACATGAATGAATAGCTTCCCATAAGAGGCCTTCTGCACTTAATTAACTAATCAATTTTCAAGGGCATGAATAAATGTTAATAGCACAAGTTTAATGCCTGTGCATAATAAATAAACTTAAATATCACTGGCATATATTTTGAAACATCAAAGGGAACAGAAGAAAAAGAGAATCGTAAACGTGAACAGTTTGAAAGAAAATGAAGTTTAGGTGACCTAATTAAAGTGTTTTTTTCTCAGCAACAGAAAGACATCAAAGTACTGTTTCTGAAGTTTGAAGCTTCTTTCACCCCCCCCCTTTTCAAATAAAAATATTTCATTAAATGAGTCAGGGAATAGCAGCCATAGGAACCCTTGGATTTTCAGTGTTTCTGTAGCAATATGAGAGAAATGATTTCTAGTTAATCATTTTACATAAGAAAATTTATTCCTCAGCATTCTTTCATTCATTCAGAGAACAAGTATATGAAGTAACAAAAATAAATAAATGAAAATACTTGTGCAAATACAGTATAACATGTATTAGGCAGAAATGACAGGCCAAATATTATGCAATACTTGAGTGAGCAGTATCATTATTTGTTTTATATAATTCCTATCTTAATGGATTTAAGACAAAGAAGAATGTTTTTGCCAGAATAACCGTAATTCAGAACTACCTAATTACTTCCAACTTCAAAGCCATGAGTCTGTTTTTTCATTCATTTCAGAAGTGCCCATTTTGAAAAGATGCATGCTGCTGTCCTTCTCATAAAAGATATTAATATGCAATGTATTCATTATAAAATTGAATTAAGTGACTTGAAGAAATCACAAAGGGATCCAGGAGGTGACAAACAATTTGTATAAAGCAAGATGTTCCAACAAGACAGTCTTTTAATAGAGATTGGCAACAATTCCTAACAAGATTGTTTTTATGATTTTTCCCTCTTGCTACCCAGATGTTCCAATGCAATCCAAGTTGATGAATTTAGTTCAAACAATGTTTGAATATTTTAAAGCATATAAAATATGGAACAGGAGCTTGTATTGCAACATTATACTAGGAGCAAATGTAGGGTTTCACTCCAGATGGGTTTGTGGTAGGACCAGCTCCAGCAACAAGACCTGGCAAGCATTTGGCTTTTCTTTTTAAAAATTTGATTTTCAGATTATGAAGTGGCTTGGAATCTGCTATAATTAATTTATTTTACTCAAATTGCCCTGTCTAATTTCCAATATTGCAGGATCTCATACAATGAAATGCTGCAGCAGAGAAGGTGTGTACTATTTTAAGAACACAGAACATTTTTTACAAATGTCTGTTGCATACATCTAAGTCCAAATAGTGCAGCAAAAAATTGTCCCATTTTTCCCTTAAAATTCCAAAAGTTGAAAAAATACCTGGGTCTGGTATTTCATGCAAAGTTATGCAAAGGGGCTACTAAATGAAATGAACTTAATTATGGATTGAAAGAAACTGATGAAGCAATGGGAAAATATATGGAAAATTTTATATGGGAAGCTGTGTTTGGATGAGTGATGTAAAAAAGGAAAATTATTTGAATAAGAAACATGTATGGATTTAAAAGAATAGATTTTATATTTTAAATTTCTAGCTCACATCTGCCTGGTATTCAAGGAATATATATATTCAGTTGTCATTTGCCCTCTTCTTCTCATCTAGGAAACAGTTGTGTTATATTGGTCATACCCATTCCCTAACTTACCCTGTCTCCAGCAGCCATTTTGTGAAATGACCTTGGTCCTTTTTCAAAAATTCAAATTAGACTCAAAAGGTTTTCTTAATCTGCATTCTTTGTCATGCAGTTTTATGAATACCTTTTTTCTGATATTTGCACTTGTAATGAGTTTTTGAATTGGAAATGGCATCATGAAGGTATTAATTTCCTTATGAATTTCAGCACACATATTCTAAATTTAATATGGTCACCTATATACCTAGTTTCTCACCCCTCCTTAAATAAAAGTTATGAGACAGTATCATACCATTGTAATTGATGTTGAGTGTCAGAGAAAACGAGTCTACAGCTGGAATGACAAACTGTGCTGTGAAAATTCTAGAAGGATAGAAGATTGATCAGAGATCCTTTTATGTAGGTTCATGCTTTTCATTTCTTCTCAGATGCTTTAATAGTAGTTCATTTTAAATGACTATTAATTAATTAATATTTCCAAGATCAGTTATTACCCCTATTTATCAATAATACTGTACCTATTACTTATATATCCATGGGTAATATAGGGCTTTACAGATTTTCTAGGAGAGGTTTTGGTTTATGAAGGATAGAGAAAAGCAACATTTTTGTTTCCAACAAAAATCATATTAACTTCATTGCACATAATAAGAATAATAGCTGCCTCAATTCCTTCTCTTTGCCCACAGCATTCCACCTTAAATATTGTTGTTGTTTTTCTGATTGGCATCAGAAATCCACTTGTGTGATGTTAGGGATGGTATAAGTGTTAGACTATAGCTGAAAAAATTCAAGTCTGAGTCTACCTTTAGCTATGGCAATTAACTAGGTAACTTATTATGAGTCAATCTATCCTAGCCCTTCTTTATCAGGCCCACAAGTAGACCAGATCAGAAGATAAACTCCACAAGACTAGAACTAAACTTTATTGAGGCAGGCTATAATAGTAGAATCTTGCAAGCCATATTGGATTCATCTCTGATTCTCTGATTGTCCTGAATATAAGAAAGAAGGGAGCTAAAGCACAATCTTGCATATTTCTCTCAAGGTAATCTCTCAAGATAATCTTCCTTATTCTCCACTGTCCATCCCAAAAGTCACTGTTGGGTTAAAATTAAGGAGATTCTCATTTTGCTCCTGGAGAAATGTGGCTATAAAGAGAAATATGTTTCCTTTCCACAGCCTCCTACAGTCTATCTCAAAAGCCAGAAGATGCTTCTGAAGAGGTCTTGAGCCAACGGCAAGAGATACTGCAACGGAGACAGTGGAAAAGGAACTGCAAGGAGACACAAAGAGCCGCATCAAGGCAGATTGCCTAGTTCCTTTCTTTGCCTTAGTTAGGCAAATTGTATTTCCTTCTTGGTGCAAAGCCCCTCACCGAGGCAAAGCAAAGCTTCACACAGGACTAATAAATAGTGGTACAAAAAGATCACCAGTGCTTCTAGGGAGTTAATGAGAAAGGCTTTGATTTCACTATATAGCCAGCAAGATGTTTTATTTCCAACCTCAGTATGAATATTTTAAATAGAAAGAAATGTATAAGCATAAAGAGGGCAATTTACACTGAAGATGTTAATCAGCTTTCTTACATATGCAAGCATCTATTTTAGTTAGCGTTCTGCAAACATGCACAGAAATATATTTATATTTAGGACATGGATTTTTTTCCTGTTAGCGCACAAAGATACCTAGATAATTCTCTGAATGTGAGAAAGCAAATATACTCCCTAGAAGGTAAAAATGGACACGAGTTTCTTTTTGAACTTTAAAATATCTAAGGATGGGAAATGGCAATAGGATTCATATTGTCACTGAATGGTTTTAGCTGTTGTCCTTTTACTTATTTCTTCATTCCTTGTATCATATGAATTTTCTCCCTTAGATAGACACACTGCTTTTAAGATCACTGTAAGATAAAGGTTTCTACTTTTGTTCCTGTTTTCCTCCATTTCAGCTATCATTTATATCAGCCCCTTTATTTCCATTTCTGTTCTATAAAATGACTCTGCAAAGACCCCATCCTCCTCTATCTCCTCCTCCTCCTCCTCTTCTCATAGGCAATCCTTCTGACAAATTGTTTAGACATGTTGAAGTATTTCAAAGCCATTAAGGTTGCCACAGTGTGGTTCTGTGTTGAATATAGTCCCTAAACCCTGGGATCCAAAAGTTGAAGTCATAAATATATACATTTAAATGTCAGGGGGAATCTATATATGTAGATGTCTCATGATTTCCACACAATTCCCAGTACCATATCCCTTCATTTCCTTTTGTAAAAAGATGTACATATTGCCCTTCAGCAAGGTTGAAGGAAAAAAAGATCCAGGTACACAGAATTTGGATCCTTTTGCAAGCTTTTCTCCCACCAGGTGGCTGGGTGCTCAGTTTATTTACTTGGAAAAGTACCTCAAGGTTTTTGATAAATGGTTCTTCTAAATACGTGTGTTCGTTAAATGCCCAAATCATATTTACAGGGTAAAAACTATTGCATGAAATTTGGAAATGGTTCCTGGTGCCAAGAATCTAGGAGAAAGCTATTCAGTGAATGGAATTCTACATACAATTACCTGAAAGTCATTTCAGTTGCAATCAATGGGGCCTTGCACTGACTAAATGAAGATAAAATTGGGCTGTTACAATATGGGTTCCAAAGATTGATGAATTTGGTTCCACCTGTAGTAACTCTCTTCTCTCTAAGCCAGAAAATTCATTCTACCATTTGTATTAAACAGCATCCCATTTAATATTTGAATAGAAACAAAAAAAATGTCATTGTCACATGCTGCCGAAGCCAGTGCCTGAATTAGTTTCTGGGAATTTTAGATGATTGGAATGGCTTTTAAAGTACCATCAAAGTATTTTCAATTCTGCAGAATTAATCATGAAATCTGTTCCTGCCAACTCACTTATCATATCCGAAATATTAATTTTGAGCAAAATTAAACCAGACACCCACCGACAGCAACATTTTGCCCTTCAGAACTCCCCTTCATATTGATTTATTAACAGCTGCCAGAAGAGTGCACCCTAGCAATTTATTACTACTTTCTCAATGTTTTTTTGAGCATAGAAATAGTCCTCCAAAGTAAGGAGGTCCTATCCGACATCGTTGTGACAAGACTACATTCTTCAATTTGCATAATTCTCTTTAGATTTATTGAAAGGTAGAAAAATAGATTTCATTTTACCATCAACAGGAATGGAGCAATTCATTCTTTTTAAAGGAAAAAGTTTTCAGACTTCTAGAAATATTGTGTCACATTTAAAAAAAATAAGTCTGCCTCATTTCACATTTTCACTGGAGGCTGGCAAATTATTTAGCTTGTTTTAAATTTTTAATTTTGCTAATATTGTTTCTGAACAGAAAGAATCCCAGTTATACATTTATTTTAAACAGGCATAAACAGAAAGACAAATATACTGTATGTATGTGCAAACATATACTGTACATGTATATACACATGTTTATGCTCCTATGTGTACATACAGCTTTCCCCCAAAAAGTCCCATTGAAGACTTCAATATCTTAATGCGGTAACAATATTAGTTAACTACTATTTGAATATTTTACCAACAAGCTGTTAGGTTAGTCTGAGAGGTAACAAGTTAGTATTACTGTTATTGATGTGTCCCTAACAATAGTTCAGAAGCTGCAACAACTTCACAAAATGTTCAGAGTGTTCTTAAGAATTCTTTAAGTCTTGTTAAGTTAGTAAAAACCTTGCTTCTTAATTAAGAATTTCATATGTTTGTTTATCATCTGTCTGTCTGTCTGTCTGTCATTTCCTCTCTTTTCCTTTACTTCCCTCTTTCCCATCATCTTCTTCTAAATTGTTAAAATGGCAATATGGGGTCAGTGAGGGAAGGGATTGTATGCACTTATTTGTAAAGATCTTTACTCTTATTTGGAAAGATCACAATTCCTTTGCTTTGAGAGTGTTAAGTTGTTTTATTGTTACAAGCTGTATCCTGAAAATGCTTTGAAATATAAAATGTTATAAATATTGTGTGTGTGTATGAGACGGGGGGAGGGAGGGAGGGAAAGAGAGAGGGAGAGGGAGAGGGAGAGGGAGAGGGAGAGGGAGAGAGAGAAGCTTATTCATGGGCTTACATATATAAACAAGTACCTAGTTACAATGAGGTTCTCTTCTTTACTGAATATGGAAGTCAACTACACATCTACATCAGCATTGATACAAATTTCCTAGGTTCATGCAGAGTAGGAAGCAAGATCTTGCCTAGTCATCTGCAGAATTAAACTTAATCTTCACAGTCCTGTGAAGTGGGCTTTTTGTGTATGTTTTGAATTCATTAATTCTCTCCCCAGCTCAAGGAGATAGCATTCCTTGTCTGCATTATATGAGAAATAAAAAAATGAATCAATTTGTTTCAGGACATATTATTTAAAATTCTGCTCAACATTCACTTGAAGGATTTAAAACAAAAACAAAAAACAAAACCCATAATATTTTTTTATTCAAATGCATATTTAAATATTAATGTTTGAATATATTTCCTGAAACTCTGGTACAAAATATCAAAGATACTTTTTTCTTAAAACAGACATTTTAAAAAGTGCATTGATGTAGTTTTTCTCAAACTGCGACACCACATTTGAAAAAGCAACATCTACAGTAAAACTTTAAGAGACTTTAAATCAGGTTTATTTCATGTCATTAATTTCAATAATTAAACTTAAGTATCCTTCCACCAAAGAAAAACATCACTCCCTTTCTAGACTAATACAATGAACAACATTAACATTCTACATTCTTGATCTTTCTGAATAATGATCAATGGCTATCCTCATTCAGTTAATTGTCAGTTAAGATTCCAGTTCCATAATTTTTAGGTTAATAGAGGACAATTTTTTAAACATTCAACGTGTACCTAATTTCACTTCAAGGTAAAAAACATTTGTGGAGAAATTGGTTAGAAAAATTATCGAAGTGCAGATCAATTATTCCACTCATTGGTTCTGTTCATACTTAACAAGGTCAGATAAACATCCAACAGATGCATTTACTAAGCTTGGTTAGCATTAACCTTGGTCAGATAGTTGCTGTTAATTTATGATTCACTGTATTGTGCAAATACTGAAAATGAGTTAATTCATTAACCAGGTTAAGAGAGTTTATAAACACAATCACAGTGTGGATTTTTCTCATTTTCACCAGTAGTCATATCTATTTCTGTACAAAACAGTATTTAAAATTCCAAGTGCACAATGTGCAATATTGAATTGCAAGTGAATATGCAAAATTGCATTAGCTCAGGGGTGTCAAACTCAATTTCANTGAGGGCCACATCAGGGCTGTGTTTGACTTCAGAGGCCTGGGGGATGGACATGGCTATGGTGGGCATGGTTGGGTGTGGCCATGGCCATAGTGGACGTGGCACAGTAACTTGTGTCGGGGGAACCTGTAGTGGCCAAGTGCTAATGCAGGACTTCCCTAAGAACCACCATCACTCTTGTTATAATCTCTTTCCTTCCTTCCTTTTTTTCTTTTTCCTTCCCTTTTTATTCTCCTTTCTTCTTCCTTTCCCTCTTTCCTTATTTTTCCTTTGTTGCTCTCTTCCTATCTTTCCTTCTTTTTTCTTGTCTTTTCCCTTTCCATTTCTAGTTTCCTGTTCCTTCTTGCATGCTCAAATGCAAAAGGGGAAACATTTCTCCTTTTGTTTTGTTTTTAGTTTATTTTGATAGCACTCTGCCAGCGAAAACAGAGCTCGAGGGGTCTGCATGTGGCGCCCCCATGCCCTGTTTTCACTGGCAGAGGGCTGCAGGAGGGTGTCATGGCCAAAAACGGGATGCAGGGGGGCCACACACATACCCTGATGTTGCTGGCAGAGGCACCGTGGGCTGGTCCTTTGCTGTTTCCAGGCTGGCCCCATGGTCCAGATCTAAGCACCCCGCAGGCTGGATCCGGTCCTTGGGCCTTGAGTTTGACACCCTGCATTAGTTCAAAGCATTTACACAAATAATTTTTACTAGCATAGAAAAAGAGGGAAGAAGCACATTGATGGAGTTAAGGTCAGTTTAGGAAAGAATCCATAAAATGATTATAAATTCATTCAACTATATAAATAGGTTTTGCATTACATTTGCTTACTGTGATCATTCTCAGGCTACTCAGGTTCTGTCACTTCACACATATATTCAAATTTGCTAGTAATGGATATAACCTTTTTCCTTTTTTTGTTTCTTACCTGCTTCCATACACACACAACTCTACTTAACTGGAGTTATGTTCTCCATATTTGCTTTTCAAAATAAAGAGATTTTGTTTTGCTTTGGGACTCATATCAATGAGTAGGTCTGGTGTCATATGCAAAATGCCTTGGTGGTGCAGGCTGTTAA
>AZIM01003715.1:24456-38433 GCA_000516915.1 Ophiophagus hannah | reverse complement strand
AATAAGAATGAAGGCTATTGCCGAGCACATGGGATGTGCTCCATAGATTGTAAGCCACCCTGAGTCTCCGGAGAAGGGCAGCAGATAAATGCGAATTTAAAAAAAAAATTTGGAACTTCCTATTGTGAAATTAGTGTTAAATATCCTCTCCCATTTTCTGTATGAGTTATAAAGGAAACTCATACAGTTGCAGATATGATGAACTTCTAAGTAATTATCCATCCAACAGAGAATTCACTGTACTTGAGGAGATAACAGCTAAGAAAGATAGCTCCAGAGCTTGTTCCACTGGTCTCTGAAAATATTTCATTACTGTACTCTTTTTAAAATCATGGAGTCAATATGAAAAGGAAAGAAATGTAATGTTTAATATAAAACTATATAGAATCTCCAGTGGAGTTTGAACATAGGAACTATTACAGACTTGTTTACACAAAACCTTGAACTGAAATACAGTAAGAGCAAATGATGTAGTCAATTCACTGCTTGACTATTTTAAGATTCCAACCATTTGAGGGGAAGATGAACATCTGTGCCATTCTTTCAATACAATTCCTATTCACTGTCAAGTACTCTTGATCTGAAACATACTATAAGTATCTATGCTGTTCATTATCTACATCACATGTGAGTAACTGGCTGGCTGAGGCTTCCAGGTAGAAGATACTGACAAAATATAAGCACAATGAAATGAGCATTTTACCTATTGCAATGGTAGCTAAAACACATTAGGTAGACAAGCAATTACAAGCCAAATCCAGTCCAAGCCAAATAAAACAGAACACACCATTTCTGACTCCATCACAATCATGTTTCATAAGTAAAATGGTTTCAACATATTAATTTTTTAGAGTGCTCCTCTGCTACTTTTACTGAACCACCAAATGTTCCTGATCATTTCACACCCAGCATGTATTCCATAATGTGCAGCTTCCCTGTTGTTCACAAATACATACATAGTTAGACCCAGCAATGGCTTATTTGACACTTTTAAGGACAATTATGCTAGTAGCTGCAGAAGAGAAAGCACACACACACACACACACACACACACAACTTAATAGCAAATAGCAAGATATTTTGTGCTTATGTGTAGAACTGGAAAAAAAATGAGGTGAAAGAGCAGTGGTCAAATGAGAGGGGAAAAATGGATATGGTGAAGACAAAGGGTTTATTCTTAGTGAAACACTAATATTGTGATTCTGTGTTTGTCTATTCAAATAAAAAGCCCACTGAGCTCAATTAGACTTATGCCTAAATAAAAATTCATAAGTTTGAGCTTAAGGCTCCCAATTATTAAATACTCTGTCACTAATTAAATAAGATATTCTTCACATAGCATTCTAGAAGTGATCTGAGTCCATTTTTCTTGGTAGTAATTTACTATTCTAAAATTTATATAGGATTTTAATTATTTGTGTGTGAGACAGAGATTACAAACAATCCATTGCTAAAACAAAATGATAAAACAGAATTAGATAATACCATAAAAACTAACCAGATGACCAGAGAATCTCAGTCCTAGCTTTTTGATCAATTACAGCGTAATAATAATAATAATAATAACAACAATAATAATAACAACACACATATAGACACATTTACTGACTTCTTAGAAAAGCACTCTAATTTTAATTCCCTAAATAATACCCTCCTTTTGAAAAGCTTTTCTCCAGCTTCAGATATTTTTATTTAAAACACATTCCATAATGATTTTACTAGAACTAACAACAAACTTATTGCAGTAATAAAATAACATGGAACACATGCTGACTGTGAAATAAGATAATAAACCATCTAGAAAGATCTTAACTTTGGGAAAGGGAAATAAATATGTAAGAATAACAGTAAAATGTTTTAAAAACTTGCATGTCACTTGTCTTTCAATGATCCTAGGTAGCTCACAAGCAAAGAAATCACAATACATCATAAAAAAGACCAAAGGCAAAAGAAGGCAGGCCCCTTAAGTGAGCGGTCTTGTTCTTGATGAAAAACTAGGTAAGAACTGGGTCTTCACAACTCTTCTGAACAACAACTGAGTGGGGGGCATCCACATTTTCTGGGAATATGAAACTTTAACTGCCAGAATGCTCAATAATACCATGGCCATATTGGCTGTGGAATTTTGGGAGCTAAATCCTCATATATGGAAGGAATCCAGATGTGAGCTAAATCCTCACATATGAAAGGCATTCAGTTAGGAAAGCCTATCCAATAAAGTGGTTAAATATCTATGGAGATTCTCAGTCATCCAAATCATGGTTGTCCCAAAGGGGCTTTTTCAAGAGGCAACTGGAATTACTTCAGTTTTTTTTCCTTGAAGATGTTTCACTTGTCATCCAAGAAGCTTCTGAACTGAGGAAGCTTCTTGGATGAGAAGTGAAACACTTTTAAGGAAAAACAAAGAAAGTTCAGTTGCCTCTTGTAAAAAAGCACCTTTGGGATATCCTATAAAGTTTTACATTATCCCCAGATCCTATCCACTTTTAGGCATACTGCCCATTCCAAGTCATTAAAAGGCAAGTAGACTGGAAACAGAAAACAGACACACACATACACAAAATCTTGTACATTACGGACTTCAGGAACATTGTCTTTGTGCATAAGTGTTTCCTTAGGGGTGCAATTGGCTTTTGGTAGAACTGTGGCAGCTGCTATTTGTCAAAATCATTGATCTGTGCCATCTCACATAGTTTGACCTTCAGCAGTAGGTTTGGAAATATCCTAGGAAAGGTTAGATTTAGCTGTAGACAAGGAAGCTTGTTCCTTTCACTGCAGCTCTAATCCTGGAGGCTTGCAGAGTTCAGTGCTGGCTGACAACAGGCTGATAGTTAGCAAAACTGTTCCCTGAAGCCTGTCACTCAACATGTGCCTGAACATTTCCCAAACGAGCTTTAGCTTCCAGACTGGAGGATGGATTCTCAATTCCTCCAAATCATTCTTCCTATGTATCAGAAATGTTACACCACATTTGATATTGCTGTCTCTCTTCCTCCTTAGCTGTCAAATCAACTCATCCTATTTTCAATGAAGGGACTGAAAGAATTTCATTGCAGTCCTAGGTGTTTGATCTTAATAAGGGCTTATACCTTGACTAAGTATACACAGGAAGGAAATTAATGGAGGGAAAGTGAGGAAAGCATGGCCATTTCATACTGGGCTAAACATACAGTAGTGTGATCATATCAGGAGCCATGGTGGTTAGAATGCAGAATTGCAGTCAAATTCTGCCAACTACCAGCAGCTCAATTCTGACTGGTTCAAGGTTGACTCAGCCTTCCAAGCCTTCTGAGGTCAGTAAAATGAGGACCCAGATTATTGGGGGCAATGTGCTAACTTTGTAAACCACTTAGAGAGGGCTGTAAAGCACTATGAAGTGGTTCATAAGTGTAAGTGCTATTGCTATCATTTCCATTTAGAAAGCTGCATGATACCAGCATATCCATTATGCTGTAAAAGTAAATGAGAGACAAGAGATAAACCTTGTTAAATCATTGTAGAACAAAAGGAAGTTTGTATCTGGAAAAATATGAAAGAAATCTCCAAATTGAGTTTTTTTTTTCTCATCCCCCTCCAAAGTAGAAAGTGCCACATTGCCTCTCTACAAACTTCATCTACTTGTCAGCGTCTACTCCCTGTCTTTTCTAGTCTCCTTCCTTGGAATGATGAAAAGAATCAATTGGAAGGCTTCCTTTTCAGGCCAATTTAGAATGAAAAGGCATTAACTACTGGTTGATCTGCATTGCTACTTCTCTCAGGAGAAGTGTGTTTTTGCAGAAGGAGGTGCTTTCAGCAGAATGGTATAGAGCAACAGTGACATCCAATGGTTGGCAAGCTCATCCCTTCTTCCTCTCTCCTTTCTTCCTTCCAGATGTTGTTTTCAGTGGGAGATGAGAGGAAACGTGTTCTTTCTGTTTAATAAGGCTGAGTTGGATATGAACTCTTCTGTGTACAAAACAGGCAGAATGAATCCCTGGAAACATATTTCAAGGTGTTAAGGTTTATCTTGAACCACAGACTTAAGCAAAAAAAAAAAAAACGGAACCAAAACAAAAAAGGCATTCTGAAAACTCATTCAAATACCTTCCTAACAAAGTAAGTCCCGATGGGAGCACACAAATGAGCAGGAATTATTTTCATATTTCATTTACATGCCAGTAAGATATGCAATTGTTCTCACTGCAGAGGACGCGACCATAGGGAGGCTGCTGGATTTTCTTTCAAGTGGCCAAAAGAAATAGAGAAAATATAAATGTGTCTTTCTATACCCTATCACTTTGCTAGCTAAAGGGGAAGGGGAGGTTATGACAAGTGTTAAAATTCAGCTATTATTTGCTTTCTAGTGAAGCAAAATTTACATTCTGTAAACCAGAAGCAGCTCAAGCCTTAAGACTGAAGCAGGATAGATAAATCTAAACCACTGATGGCAAGAGGCCCAAAGACTAAATGCCTATTAATAGTAAAGATGAGTTACAAGCTTCTAATAGTTTGATAGCAGTGAGTTTCATTATGCAACAATAAAATCTACTTTATGAGTTTTTTAACTACTCACTTCTCCAACATGGGAAATTTAGTTATTTTAATGTGTGTGTTTGTGTGTGCATGTTTTCATGCAATACTCTACTCTATCTCAGTACTCTCTATGCTGTTATGGATTTGCTCTGTTCCAAAGCCAAAGTCTCTACATTTGTTAAAATGTTAATTTATGCACAGTCATATTTCTTGCTGAGTGATGTTTCTTTTTGTCTCCTTCCCCTCCCACCCCTTTCCCCCCTTCTCCTTTGGCTAAACCTTGTGGGACATAAATGATAGAGTCACAGTGAGAACAATTTAAATGCAGGAACAGGCCACAGCAATAGTGCAAACAGTGAGAAGAAAGATAGCGATGATTCAGTAGTAGCTAAAAGGAGGCAATATATGATGAGTGTGTCTGTGTATGTGGGAGGAGATTAAAGTAAGATCTATATTTGATGCCCTTTGGGTTCATAGATCCCACTACAATGGTAATTTTTCAAATGACACAATGAATGCAGGCAGCATACTGGGTGCTTGTAATACAGTTATAGTGCTTTAATAGTGGGAAAAAGGCAGGGACTTGAGAAGCTGAATTTCTTTTTATGATTTGTGTCTAGAGAACAAAGACCCCCAAGCCATACTATATCACCGCTACTACAGGGAAAGCTGGAGCTCAGATTGTCACTCTAGCTTGCTTGTTTAAATGGCTAGTAAATGACTAGACATCTGCACCACTTTGCAGAAAGACAGGTTGCTATGCTTGGATAATGTTCTCCAATGGGTCCAGTTTTAGTTTGTGAGGCCACGTAGGGGTGTGTAAAATATAGTCCTGGCTCTAACTGCCACCACACCATAAACAAAGTTTTCCTGCTGCAAATCTCTCATTGAGTAAGAAATAGAAAAATTGGGGCAAGGAGGGATGTTGCAGACGAGATCTTTTAAATTGAAGCTATTCCCACCAAGATTTACAATGCCATTACTTTTATCATGTATTACCTGAAAATGGAAAGAAACAGCAATCACTGTGGAAGTTGTTATGAAAGTGTCTTGGAGGGGGGAAACACCATCAAACAAGTAAGGCAGTGTGTTACATATCACCCAAGTGAGACAGACATTACAATGCTAGGTACAAATGCTATATGCTTTGCCCCTAAAATAAGAAATATTCTCAATGACCAGGACAGTTGTTCCTCAAAGACATGGGGGTATGGCATGAAATAAAGGTTCTGCAAAAATTAGAATTCTTAAATCAGGCTAATTCTAAGGCTGACTGGGAAAAAAAGGGGGTTATTTTTCAATCTTATTCCTAAAACAGCACTTAGTCAAAGGTTTTATTTGCATTATAGAAAAGAACATAATGCAAATTCCTCTGCTATAGAGGCAAGCATGACAGACACTTTCTAAAAACAGATGGAGATACCAGCTCCACATGTCCACTTCAATTGATAGCTTTTGTCTCATATTTTGTCATACCAGGATATCCCTAGGAATGCTGGAATCACAAGCAAAATATTAAGGTTATCCCTAATGAAATCTACATTCTCTAGTCTTAATTTTAGACATTGGCTGCATCCAAATAAATTTGTATAAAAAACAGGTAAGGGAGCCAAATAACATTTGTTCCATCTCTAATCAAGCATGGTTTTCAATCAGCCACTGAGATAATCAGTGTCTAGTTCAATATGTTAAGATTGCCAATTTGCTTTTTATTTCTACATACTGTATAAACTAAGGCTTTTTCCCATGTGCTCCTAACCAAGGTTACAAACATGCCCTGACAATATCATAATATCCCCATTATGTGACTTTCAGTGCATCCCCTGCCCATGAGTAAGTAGCCTTAAATTATTCTTAGCCAAACAACTGTAAAAGTCTTGTCTTCTACTTTGTTCAATCCTGCCCAAAAGCAGCCTCAAAGTGTGTCAAATCCATTTGATTTTGTGACCTGCTACCCTGGGGGGAAATCTGATGACTGTAGTACCTGAAGCAGAGGCAATAGAAACAGGATAGTTAGTGAAGGACATTATGTTGGGATATTTTTCTGTTGATTCCACAATGAATGAAGAGGATCAGTTCAGCAGTGGCAAAACACCTATGCTAGATCGCTAGCCTGAAGCTTTCTAGAATTTTTTATCCAGACAAATGAGTTCCTGTTAGATTTCTTGCCCCAAAAGTATCTGCACATTTTCTGATATAATTGTTTTTCCTTTCAATGGAGGTAAAAGTTGTACAACATCACAATCTCTGTGGGCTGTATATGTGTTTCTAATTAGCTAGTTCCAGTGGCTCGCTAGAGGGTATTTGGAAATATATACACTCTAATTGTCTCTGCTGGTGTCTAGGGTGTTTCCATAGATGACTTAACCTCACGATTGGAGATTTGAGCTTGGGGGCATGTCTCAATGCTCTTTTCCTTCTTTCTAAATTTTCTATCTCAGATGCCACAGAAGGGTGATACGAGAGCAATATGCTTAAAAATAGAATAAACATTAAATGAGCCAATTGCCCAGAGATAGTATGAACCAATAAAGTTACACAGTTAACATGAAAATACAATAAGAATGCATTGGTGAATGGAAGCATTAAAAAAGCTCTGTTATCTCTCCTGATGAGTATCTTCTAGGTTTAGCTAACAGTTGGAGCTTTTTAAAAGGAAGTTTTAATCTTTACAATAGTAACCACTGTTGAGTTTCAAGTTGCTTAGTATTAGTTCTCCAGGAGGCAATGTTTGTAGCTGCCAAGGATCTTAATCTAAGAAATGTGAAGATCAGATTTCTGGAGCAAGCTGATAAATATATATTTTACTAATACTCAGAAAAAAGACTAATTTCTCCAAATTGTTACTGAAAATCTCTGAGCTATTTCAGTTTCACTTTTTATCTAGATATGCTTGTTGTGTGCTGAGAACAAATAATGTCTTGGTGGTATTCTGTATTAGTGATCATCATATGCAAAGCTATCTATCTTGGTTGTGAAATAAGTAATTAAAGTTGAGTAATTGGTTCCTCCTGGCAGACTGAAGAGCTGTTGGGAGATTGCTGTTCAATTTTCTGGCATTTATGCTGGCTGCATCATGTTTTCCTTATTGTTTAAAGTTTATATTGAATTTCTGAGCAGATTTGTCCAGTGAAAAGGCATCAATACACTGATCACATCCGTTTCCATTTCTTCCTGTAATATCCATATCAGGCAGCTACTAGACCTTAAAGTTACTTATCAATTCCACCAAGAGAAAAAGGGATATGACCACTCTATGTAAGAAAAAAAAATGTCTTCAGGGCTGTTAGCCAAGAATTTGGATCTCAGGTACACAAAAGAAATCTTCACGGTATGGGCAAATCCAGAATGTACACCCGTTTTTGGATAAAATTGAAAATATTGCTGGCAAAGTATGTTTTCCTAAGAACTGGAGTTATTATTTGAGCTCCTTTTTAGATAGTCCTACAAACTGATTTTTTTCGATTTATGTATTGATTTGTTTGTTTGTTTTTTATTAAATTTATTACCCATCTTTTTTCCATAAAATGATAAGAAAAGCTATTACAATAGCTTTAACATTAGGGCTGGTGTTGGTGTTGTTTTATTTTTGCTGTAGCAATAAAAATGAGCCTTAACATCATGAGAATACTTTTTGGTGATACTGACTTTATTAGCATTGTGGGCAGATGAAAATATTTTGCCCTTTTATATAGCTTTTGGATACAGGAGTTAAGAACCAAAATATGCACACACCCAATTAAAGCAATTACTGTTTTCTCCACAAACTGGTCTGATATTATTGGCTTGGTTTGGAATTTAAAGTTTAAGGAAAGCCTTTGTCCTCTCCTTAAAAGGCATTCATATGGATAAAGAGTTTTCTGGATGGGTAAAAAACTTGTGTCACTGACCTCATATTTTGGCTTTCAGGGGCCAAAATAATCACAGCAATATGGAAGCTATATATTCTGAAAATAGCAGAGATACTGCTTTGTTAGGTGGCATTATAAATTGCAATAACATTATTTTTCTTGTTTGTTATATTTTAATTCTTAGTATCACCTAAGTTCATAGATTTTCCCTATATTTTTAATAGTAGTTGGCTTTTGGGGTAGTATGATACAGTGCACATGCAACATAATAACTAGTTTACCCATACTTTTGTTTCTTTTTTGAGTTCTAGAGATATTAAATGGATGTTTCAATCAGAAGAAGGGCCTTTTTCTGTGGTGGCTCCCTTTCTTTGGAATGTGATCCATTCAGAAATTAGACTGGATCTCATTCTGACACTGTTTTGTAAAGCCCTGAAGACTTGATTTTGCCAGCAGGCCTGGAGAAACCAGAATGGGATGGAGCCCATCAAATGGTTCATTTGACTGTGTGTGGTCACCAGGGAGATGGGTGGGAAATTATTGGGAGTTTTTTCATCTGTATTGTTTGTTTGTGGTTGTGGTTGTGGTTTTTTGCTTGTAAGCCACCTAGAGTCACTGTGAGTGACTGGCGGCTATATAAATTTTCTAAATAAATAAATAAAACCAGTTTCTACATTTTTGTTATTGTTGCTGCTTCTGCTGCTATTCTTTTCAAAATCATTCTATGCTTTCAGTCCACAGGGCACACTGATACTTCAAACAATAAGTTAATATTCAGAAATGGGAGGTGACTACAGAATATGCAGCAGATGATAATTAAGTAAAATGTCTGGTCATTCTGGTTTAATTGATGAGTATGGCTGCAATATTGTTGCCTGTTTTATAAGTACATGGAAAAGCTTGCCAGCTTTTTCTAAGATCATTAAGAGACATGAAATGAAGGGGGGGGGAGGCAGTGAGAACTGCAAATTCTACTCAAAACGTTTCTAATAAAATATTCACACCCCATATTAGAAGGCCAGTAAAGTTCATATCCAGTCAGGGAGATTATAGTGGTTGCCATAATAAAGCCAAAATAGGACAAAACCAAAATAGAGAAACCATGTTGTAACTGTTTTTTTAAAGAAATAAACAGTAGTTTCAAACATCAGTCATAATAAAATGATTTATAGCTGAATGCTCAAGTTAAAGCTGAGTAGCTGTCACACTATCCTGGTGCTTAGCTAGGAACCAGAGTTAGATGATGAGTGGTCTTCTTCATCCCAACCCTACAGTTTACCTGTGTTGAGCAAATGGAGATGGATAGATCCAGTTCCTTGCAATAGTTATGATGTCAAGAATCATAACTAAAAAGAAGAAATGGATCAAACAAAAGGCTGAAAGAGACATGCTCCACACAGACAGACTTTAAAAAAAAATACTTAGCCCCAGAATACCAAAAATAAAACATTTTGCTTGGATTGGCAAGGCAAATTGTTCCATATTTCAGAAAGTTCAGCTTAATTAATGGGAGCCCACCATAAACATTTTTAACAGAGAACCTTTGAAAGAGAGCAGCTTCCTGTGAAGATTCATCTTAGCCCCCTCCAAGTTTGTTATAGAAAGTTTCACATCTTGCTCCAGAGTTTTAGACATTCTGACTCCATGTTTCAAACTATTATGGAGGTAGCTAAGGCTCCCTGGCATATCACAAAGAAAAATGGGAACTGTAAAAGAAGATGGCAGCACACATGTCCCTTTCCAAAACAGGGTGCTGCCTGGTGGAACTTTTTAAAACTAAAAGAATTATGTGGAGAAGATTTTTAGATTATTTCTTCTCCATATAACGTAGCCTTAATCCATTTTAGCAACCATGCATAATCCCCGTTAAAAACTATGCATTTTCCCTTAAATCTCTTGTTAAGTTTGCCTAGACCTGTTGCAAACATTCTAAACAGTGAGGATTGGCCCTTTTGGGTGATGATGGGAACAAGTGCTGCTTTCTTTCTTCTAGTTTTGTATTCCCTGAAAGAAGACCTTGTAGGACATCCCTGGAATATGTCAGAAGAGGTCCCTTCCATTCCCTGGAAGAAGGTCTCAGACAGAGATTCAATCTCAATCGTCACTCAGATGCTACTATGCTAACTGCATTTGTATGTCATCCATTCTCAATCAATGATCAGCTTTCTCCTTTTCTTCCCTATAGATCTAATTAATAAAAAATCTTTCGCAAGGATCAAAGGAAGCAAATTTTCCATTGGGGAAGGCACCTGTATAGTGATAATCTGAGGAACCTGCAGCTAGACAGAATATTTCCACTATAGTCTTCCAGCTGTTCTAGGGAAGATAGGTGTTGAGCACATTCTTCCTTATTCTGAGTCCAACATGTGTCAATTCCCAAACACCTACTATCTGGTGTTACATTTTCATTTTACTCCATCCTGATATATTCAGCCTAAATGGGTATTAAATGTGATTTAATTTTGTGCTCAGGAATGTCTGATAAAATCAAAGAATATTTTTTCTCCAAATGAGAATGTGTTTCAACAGTCAGACTTCTAGATCCCAAAGTTAAAATTCTAAATATGAGTCAGGCACACAAACAGTATTCCTATATAAATGTATGTGGAAGATAAAAAAAAATGTTACCTATCAGAAATAGCCATGAAAAATTAAATATCTGCTTACTGTGAAGCTTCAAGCTTTGCAAATGCAGCATTCATTATCATAAATGCAGTAGCATGATCTAATTAGGCATTCTGTACTCAGCCTGTCAGATAACACACTTTTAAAATAGCACAACTAAATCAAACATGTCTACTTACCTATTGAATGATAGTCAAACTGCTTATAAAAGACTTGGATCTTGAGTCAGTTTTGTGGTGCTAACAAGACAGTAAATGATTATGCTGAGTTTCAAACCTTTACTATTAAATAGAATTAGAAAGCATAAGTGAGTTGAATGTTCACCATTCTCATAATTCTTTTCTACATTGCCTAGATGCCAAATTGGTTGGGATCGAAAGCTCTCTTCATACATACCCCTATGCATCCAACCATCCATTGCAGAATACGCAAAACACAGAAACAAGTTTTCTATGCATAGACAGAAACTATCTTGTGTTAAACTACAGGTATATGGCATTAATAATTCTCCTTTTGCATCCATTATTTGATATAAATTCAGGATGGCTTTGTTGCTATTGTTCCACCTATTTACAGTATATTGGATATTTTTGTTGTTGTTTCTTTAGTATGGCATTAGTTCATAGCAAATGATATAATCTAATTGTAAGGTTCATGCTACATTGAGATTCATGGCATTCTACTTAATTCATAAAGGGTGTGTGATGGTGATTAAAGATGCTGATCTTTCAGCTGGAAACCTGACAGCCCAGGTTCGAGATCTGAGCACTGTGGAACAGTGTGAGCTTCCATTCCTTGTCCCAGCACCTGCCGACCTAACAGTTTGAAAACATGGAAATGCAAGTAGATAAATGGGTACCACTTTGGTGGGGAGGTAACAGCATTCTGTGTGCCTTTGGCATATAATCATGCTGGCCACATGACCGTAGAAATGTCTTCAGACAATGCTGGCTCTCTTGGCTAAGAAATGGAGATAAGCATCACCCCATAGAGTCAGATATGACTGGACAGAGGAAAGTTTTACCTTTATTTAATTTGTGTTACTGAATTAAAGAGAAGAAGGAACAGCCAATTTGGTGCTTGTCCCTTTTCTAACATAATGGTCCTTCATGACTTGATTATAGAATAATGAGCAGAATGTATGACCTGACTGAGTGAGATGGAAGGGAGACAGTAGCTTTTTGAAGATTTATATCAGTTAAAATTCCCAGGGTCATTAAGGAGAACTAGTGATGGTCCTGGGTGATATATATTACCAGAGAATCTGTTCTACAGAGAGTTTACCACTGTAGAACAAACTATGATTTTTTTTCTGCCCAGTAGTCTCTCTTCCTGAAATCCTATATTACATTGCAGGGCTGAGGATAAATTTCCTGCTTGTCAGGCCTGCCTCAGCTCGAACCTTTAAATAAAAGTGATCCTTACTCCATTTGTTGAGAAAGCTATAGTTTACTAGAAGGCAAGTGAATTACAGTAATGCAAAACCAAAACATGCCATTGCTGGCCACTTCATGTCCAATCAAATTCAAAGATATTTTTAAAATGGCCACTTCAAGTGCAGGTTGGCACATAGCTATATTCCATTCCCACCCAAATTACTTTGAAGCTGCATCTTAGGGAGATACAGTGAAATATTTGTTCCACTTGAGCTTCCCCCTCCCATCTAGCCCACCACCTTCCAGCTCATGGCAGCTTGGCATTGATAGTGAGACGTACGCTCGAGGTGGCAGCTGACACTGCTGTTAATACAAGGGAATTTTAATATCTACCTATTAGGGATGGAATTGAGTATGGCTTAGGTATTCCTGGTCTCCATGATAACCATGAATTTTTCTCCAGTTCAGTCCAGTCCCAACTTGTGAAGTGGACTTAAGTTGGAAATCGTTTATACCTTGTAGAGCTGGTTTATGATCTGAAAGTGAAAATATGGTAATTAATATTTTGCCAGTCAAATTGCTTGTTGGTCAGCATATAGTTAGTGGTTTCTGCTGACCACTGCAAGGGACAGGGACAATTGTATGCTAGAATTGGCTTGCACCAACCTATAAGATACAATTGTTAATTTTTCTTGAATTTTGTAAAGCAGTTGAGTGCAGATGTGAGTTTAAATGCCTAACTTGCCAATCAGATGTTTGTGGCTAAGACCTCAGCCCAGCAGTGCCCATAGAGCTTGTTTTTAAACATTTCACAGCATAGTCCTGGATGATTCATCCTAGGTATCTTATAAATCCAGTTGATTTCCAAGCAGTGATATGTCAGAAATTCTGCCACAAGCTTCATTGTTCTTTAATTCATCATCCCTTGTACAGATGACTAGGATGCTGGACTTTATTGCCATGAAACAACTCTCAGATTGCAAACCCTGGGGTGTCTTCTATTTTTTAGACTAAACATACTAAGTTCCTTTAGCTGCTCTTCACAGAATTTAGTCCCCAAGCCCCTTACTATGTTTGTCATTCTTCCCTGCACTTCTTCTTTTGTGTTGTTCCCTGCACTTCTTCTTTGTCATTCTTCCTTGCACTTCTTCTTTCGTGTTCTTTTTCTATTGTGGCACCAGAATTGGACAAAGTATTCCAGCTTCAATTTTACCATATATCTATAGCTTAGAACAATATTATCACTTCCCATGATCTTGATCTCTATAACTCTATTGATGCAGCCCCAAACTGCACTGGCTTTTTTGACAGATGTGGCATGTTGCTGAGTGGTTAATCTGTGGTCTTCCAGGATACCTAGATTGTTCTCACAAATTTTTCTGCAAAGCCTATCTTGTAACTGTGCTTTTCCCCCCCCTGCCCACCTTACATTTTAACCATTGAACAACATTTTGTGGGACAAGGGTTTAATGTCCCAATGTATCAAGATACTCTTCAATTTTGAGCCTGTATTTTGAGGCTGTAAAGCCTTTAATTCAGTGGTACACGACAAACTGCTCCTAAAACTAAAATCTTATGGTATCTCTGGACACCTGCATAACTGGATAGAAGCA
>AZIM01003714.1:1775-13552 GCA_000516915.1 Ophiophagus hannah | reverse complement strand
TAAAATTGAAAGATGGTTTTATTTGTTGTTTTTGTTGTAAAAATAAAAAAAAACTTTTTCAAAAAAAGAGTACTGTATTGTTTTGTATTGTACATAAAGCCCAGTATTTTGTGTCTAAATCTGCATCTATAAACAGGATTAATTTTCTCCACTTAATTATTATTTTGTCACTTTCTGATTGCACAACTTTGATCATGTGGGCATATCTGGAAGGATCCTGGCTGCCTCAAACTAGTTTTTAATAATGCATACACATTCTTAGGCAGGGCTTAAGAAAAAAAAATTGCCAGGAGAGGGAGGAATATTTTCCGAGTGTACTAGAAGTATTGCCCTTTGGGTTAGAGGGAAGTGCACCTGAAGACACAAAAGGAGAGGAAGGAGTAGCACCAGCAAAAGAACTGTCAAAGAAAGTGGTGTATTTAAATTTGCTAAGAGGATTAAGGTTAGGGTTTTTTTCCCCTTCCCCAATCCCTTTCCATCTTTGGAACAACACTTTGTCCCATGAAAAATAACAAGTAGAATAGAAAGGAAAAGCTAAACAGTTCCAAGAGGGGATAATTAGTGCAATAAAACAAAGTAATCATTTAATGTGATTAAGAAGAGAAACAGCCAACAATGGTAAGTTACAGAGACCAAGATAGAATAGTAGTTCATATAGAAGGAAAATTAGCTAGTATAGCAAAAAGAACAGAATTAAGAATAAGACTTGAAAGACTACTTTAGAAATAACTATATTCACAGAAAACATGACTGCACACAAATAGAATGAAATGTTTTTGACTTCTCTAACACTCATTCTATTCATCTAAACTTTACCATTGTCATGTTCTCAGATATTTTTCCTGTCTATCATACAGCAGTTCTACTCCTTAGGGGTTTCCTTCCAACTATTAACTAAGGAAAACACTACTTAGCATCTAAGATCAGAAAATATTGGCCAGGTAATGTTATTGCTGACATTATTGTGGACCTTCTTTACACTACTGTTTATCCATACACTTGTCAGCTTACATTTAAGGGATAAAATGTGCAAGAGGGCAAGTAATTGCACAAGTATGATCTGTTTTATTCAGGTTTCAGTTGGACAATAGTATTGAGATAGTCCTAAACACAACATATATAAAAATTCAAAATTCAGAATGAGGTAAGAGTGATTAAAAGTTATTTAAATTATTTAAAATGTATCTGCATCAGGAAAGTGTCTCCATTTTGACCCGCTGCAGCCAAAACAAATTTAACATATCTAAGGAATGAAGAATAGGAGCTAGCTTTATAGAGATCTGGTGTTTGAAGTTCATATTAGTCCATGATGATAAATACCTGCTGTTCACAATGAAAAAAAAAATTAAAAATATTTTCTAGGAAACTTCTTTATCTTTAAAACTTTTGACAGGGCAATCCTGATGTCCTTGTTCCTCATGCTATAGATGATGGGATTCAATAGAGGTGGGATAAAGCAATATAGTACAGTTGTTGCTAAATCCTGTATACCAGCGGGTGGCTTCATATATTTAATCAATGCAGATAGAAGATATATAGAAACAACAATAAGATGAGGTAAGCAAGTGGAGAAGGCTTTTTGCCTTCCTTTCTTGGAAGGAGTTTTCATTACAGCACTGAAAATAGACATATATGTTATTAGGATAAAGAAAAAGCAACCCATTGCTAAGACAAAACTGAACACAAGAGTTATGATTTCACTTTGATTTAAGCCTGTACAAATGTTTTTAAGAAGCTGTGGGATTTCACAGAAAAACTGATCAATTATGTTTGAGCAAAAAGGAGCTGTAAAGGTAAAACAGGTGTGCAACAATGCATTAAGAAGGCTGTTGATCCATACACTAAAAATCATGTAAATGCAGGCTTGTTTATTCATAATTTTTTCATAGTGTAATGGATTGCAAATGGCAACACAACGATCAAAAGCCATGACTGTGAGGATCCAAAAACCAGATCCCATAAAAAAGGCAAAAAAGAAAACTTGAAAAACACATCCAAAATAAGAAATGTATCTTGTGTTCATGAGTATATTGATGATGGATTTAGGGACAATGACTGAAATAACACCAAGGTCTTGTATGGCCAAATTCATCAGGAAGAAGTACATGGGATTGTGGAGATGATGGTCACAAACTATTGCGGAGATGATGATGAGATTTCCTGTTAGAATTGCCAAATACAATACAGTGAAAACACCAAAGTAAAGCTGTTCTCCTACTTCTGAAAAGTCAAAGAGCATAAATTCAGAGATACTGGATTGATTATCCATAATTTATAATGTGGCACATGATGTTTCTGGAAAAAAAAGAATCGAAGGGCAATTGTTTTATTTTGAAGTTGGCTTATTTTGGATAAGCTGAGTTCAAAATAATAAACATAATTAAGCATAATTTTGATCATACTTTTATTTTTTATATTTGCATTTTCTTCTTCAAATAATTATATACAAATATTATTCTGATGTTGCTAAGATTGGTATGGTATGATATTCCTAAATTTAGGAAATCCCATCAAATGGATTAATATATTCCAATGTACACACATCCCTTTGAATACTCATTAAAATCCTCTTTCTCGTTCTCATTTTTTTGGCTAAAATTGTGTAGGATGAAATTATAGGTTAATGATTTCAATTAATTTTCTTTAATATTATCCAACATAATTTATGACATCTTTCTTCATATAACTTATTATTTTTATTATCAATTTGATGAAGTCAAGGTATTTTACATAAAGATGTTTTGCATACCATGACTGTTTATTTTTTCTATTTCTTATTAGATTTTCCTATAAATAGGAATTATATAAGTATAAAACATTAAAATATAATTGTAATATAAACATTTTGATTTTATCTATACCAAACATCATTCCAAGGGCTTTTGGGGGATAATTAGAAAGATTGGGACTCATTTTTTCAGCTGTCAAGTAAATGTTAAACAAGGACCGATTTTTCAGATTATGTAGAAATTATTTTAAAGTTAATCCTGGTATATAATTATAACCCATGTTATATTGGCAGCTGTAATTAATTATCACATAATTATTGCAATATTGAAATTACCTTTCTTGTTATTTCTGTGTATTTATACAGACACAGAATTATATAACTAACAAAGGAAATGTATTTCTCAGAATACACTCAGAAACCTGACATTTAAACTCATTATTCTGAGGATGTTAGTAATAGTTCTACTGTTTATTATCTGTCTTTCGTTCTATTATCTATAATCTATCATCTATCAGCCATCTTTTACACTACCTTTCAAAGCAGATTTCTTTTGATTCTGATGCACTTTTCACACCCAACATCATGTGCTCATTTGGTCATAAATTTCTCAGTCTAGAAGGCTTAAGAAAGATAAATGAACATATTAATATCTCTCCTTGTCTCTCTGGTGATTTCCAAGAGGGATTTGGTTTGATCTAAAAGAGTAGTCTTTTAGATATTTATGTTGCTGTTGTTTCTGTTACCATAATGATTATATAATTTTAGTGTGTGCTTTATAATAATCATAGGGCATTAATAACAATTTCAAAATATTAGTCCTTTGCATTTTAAAAATCCAAATATAAATTCAAGGGGGACTCATATGTGTGGTGAGGAGGAGGAGGAGGAGGAGGAGGANGGAGGAGGAGGAGGAGGAGGAGGAGATCATGTAGACCACACAGAATTACTTTGTTCAGTCTTGCATACCTATTGACTTAAAGTCAGTTCAAAGGCTGAGAAATAATAGATTAAACTATGATTTAGAATTTCATAAATATGTGTCCTTAGGGGAATAAAATAACTCTTTTCACAATTGTCCATACACAATATACCCAAAGGTCTTTTCATAATGTAACTTAATTGCAAATCAAAATATTGTGTTCCTTCCAAGAACCGGGCTCATCTGATTCACTATAGTAAAATGTGTGCTTTGTAAATATTTAGTAATAGTAATGCTGTTTATTTCTATAAATTTATTAGAGGCTAATAAAATGATTTAGTTGTATGTATTACCAAATAGGTGTACCAAGTCAGTTAGATGAGCTTGCCCCCTCTCATATTTCACCACCATGTTAGTGACCACTTGACAATCTGCCTAACATGGTCCCCAAAGTTATACTCATTGCTGTTGTAATTGAGTTGATCCACCGTGATGTTGTTATCTTCCTCTTTTTCTTTCCACCTTTCCCAGCATTGCAGACTTTTCCTTAGAGCTACATCTTTGCATAATGTTCTATTTGCTTCCTTGGCTGTCTTCCTTAACATTCCAGTTCAGAAGTGTCAATACTCTTTCTATCTTGTTTCTTCCAAGTTCAACATTTTTTCCATAAAATGTCATAGGGCAGGGGTGTTAAACGTGCAGCGTCATGTTGTCATCACATGATGTATGGTGATCTCCCCTCCTTCACTAAACCAGGAATGGGCATGGCCAGCACGTGATGCAACCGGCCTGCGGGCCACAAGTTTGACACCCCTGTCATAGGGGATAGTATTCTGCAGTATTCTGATATTTTTAAGTATAGAAATATCACAGAATGACATCTGCATTTCTTTTCTAAGGCCTTTACTCTATCAAGTGGTGTTTCTATTTTGTATTTTTGACTACTTGCAGTTTTAATGATGGCTGATCCTAAAAGAAAGACTGTTTAATACCTTCACTGTTATTTCTAAGGCAAGTTGTACGTGTTGTCATTAATTTATTCTTTATACTCCTTATTCTTTATATTTAATTTCAGTTCAATTTTTTCATGCTCCTTGATTTTATTACTAGATAACTTGCTATTACCAGGTATTACTTGCAGATCCTTTGCATTTTTGGCTATCAGAATAGTGTCATCAGCATAACTGATGTTTCTTTTACTATTTTAAAACTACACTCATCTTCCAATCCAGTTATCCTTAATATATATCCAGCACGCATGATAAATAAATAATGAGAGAGTGTATAGCCTTGTTATCCATCATTTTTGCTTTGTTTGATAAAACTTCATTCCTCCCATCAGCTGAACTATAACAATTTAGTGCTTTAACCTCTAAAAAATAGCACTTGTCTTACATTTGCTATATACAGAGGAAAGCTTAGTTTTAGTAAGAACACAAACATGACATATAAGCAAAACACAACATTTTCTTATCTGTTCATTTTTATTATTTTTCTTAATTTTTTTAAAGTTAGCCATTTTTTAAAATTGATCTATTTTTAAACCTATTATCTATCACCAATTATTTATATACAATTTTTCCTAGCTCTATAAGTGAATGCTTAATTGGTAAACATTACTTATAAGAACTATATACTAATTCTTAGTAATGTAGTACACTAGTATATGTTCTGTTGATAATGGTTAGTACATGTTCAATATCATAGTGTAATAAGAAAATGAAGACCAAGAGAATAATTAA
Organism: Ophiophagus hannah; assembly: GCA_000516915.1. NCBI lineage: Eukaryota > Metazoa > Chordata > Lepidosauria > Squamata > Elapidae > Ophiophagus > Ophiophagus hannah. The sequence continues at coordinate 8,160 of AZIM01003714.1, read as the reverse complement.
TCTTTTGCCCAAAACAGAAGAAAAGAGTCATACTGGAACATATCAGTATAATGAGATATATTGCAGTTGAGTTTATTGACCCAGCTTCTTTGCTATGTTGCTCTATGCTTCTAAGTAGTGTTTCACTCTAGAGGCATTTCCATGAAATCTGTTTCCCAAGACAATAGACAAATTTCTCATATATCTAACACATAAACAGGAAAACATGTATAAAGAGTCATGGTATTGTATAGGTTATCTAAAAATTATTGATGGAAGAAGAACATCAGAATTAAACTGAGAAGCAAAGACCAAAAAATAGTAAGTTAATAATAGATATAAATTGTATAAGTGAACATTTTCTTTTCCGTTTTGTTGACTGGATTTATTGTTTATTTTCCATCATGTAGAATCCAAAGTATAATTTGTTTTTTAAAATATAGATTACATTATTTTAAAGTAAGCATTTTTTTTGCTATTTAGCAACTCTGGGGTCTACCTGTTGAGTAGATAAAAATATTAAATGCAACAATGGTAATAACATTAAAACAAATGGTGGTAGATATTTTTCCTGAATTACAGACAAGTAAAGCATGTTAGAACATCCTTGTAGGTTGTATGGGACTTAGAGTATGTAATTATCCTGTTATAATCAGATTGGGAAATGTTCATTTATATGTTTGTTCACCAATGCACTGCAATCTTAGCAATCTGGATGCTTCCAGTTGTTTTGGATACATAGATACACACATAGAGATACCGACACTCAGATTGCCAAATTTTCAGTTAAGAAATAAGCAATCTTGGGGTGTTTGTTAGCTAATATGGGCAGAGGTGAAAGGTCATCCTAAACCAGTAGATGACATCAGAATGAATATCAAGGTGAACAGTTCCATGTTGTTATGTGTCCATTATTACAAAGTTCAGAATGGTGCAGGCAATGGAATATTTCAATTTTTCTTATTTCAATTCAGTTACTTTATTACTTTTTGATTTTAATTCTAATGAGAGAGTAGTTAGAAATGAAACCTAAAAATTGAGTGAATTTTTAGTTTCAAAGACATATTAGTGCTTTTCATTTATTCAAAGATGAATATACAATGGAAGACAACAGTATACTGAAGCACAAAGGTACAAATTGAGCATTATAAGTTGTGATTGGCCAGAGAAATAGTTATTTTTCAAAAAGTGGCTCCAACTGTACTTTTAATTATTTTTCTTCTTTTTTTCAGATGGTATATTTATCTTAGTAATGAGGAAGAAACTATTGGTGGGTAACCAGACATCCATGTCTACATTCTTACTTCTAGAATTCTCGGGCATTCGGGAACTGCAAATTCTACATTGTTTTGTATTTCTAGCCATCTACTTCACAACTGCAACAGCAAATCTTCTCATAATCTCAGCTGTGACTTTTGACCACCATTTGCACATTCCCATGTACTTTTTTTTGATGAACTTGGCCATGCTGGATCTTGCTTCTGTTTCAGTCATTATGCCTAAATCCATAGCAAATTCTCTCATGAATACCAGATATATTTCTTATTCTGGTTGCATTTCTCAAGCTCTCCTGTTTGTTTCATTTTTGACATCTGATTTCTTTCTTCTCACAGTCATGGCATATGACCGATATGTTGCTATTTGCAACCCCTTGCAATATGAAATGGTGATGAATAGGAGAACATGTGCTCAGATGATTGCTAGTGTATGGATCAGTGGTTTTTTCTTTGGAATACTGCATGCAATGGGCACATTTAGAGTTCCTTTTTGCTCTGATGTTGTTAATCAGTTCTTCTGTGAGATCCCACAATTATTAAAGCTCACTTGTTCAGATTTCAATCAAGGTGAAGTTGGAATTCTTGCCTTCAGTATTATTATAGTATTAGGTTTATTTATCTTCATTTTGGTAAGTTACATAAAGATCTTGAGTGCAGTGTTCAGAATACCATCTACACAGGGAAGACAAAAGGCCTTATCCACTTGTCTTCCCCATCTCATTGTTGTCTCTGTATTAATGTTCACAGGAACACTCACATACATGAAGCTTCCCTCAAATTCCCCATCTGATCTGGATATAATGCTGACCATTATATATTCTCTTATCCCACCCATTCTAAATCCACTGGTTTACAGCATGAGAAACAAAGACATAAAGGCAGCCCTGTTCAAACTATTAGGTCCAAAAATTGGTTCTAAGAATTCTTTTCCTATCTCTCCTTTCTAGATTAGGATTTGGGATCTACATTAATTGATCTCCAATGGGGGGAGAGAAAATGTATTTCAAATTCTGATTTACCTTTTTCCATACAATAAGTCTTTTTATCCATTTTAATCTTTAATCTTACAATAGTTCAATTGTAAATGTGAAAACCATTAACAAGTATATCCTGCTATTAATTGTTAACTTGTTCTGATTTTAAATTTCTCTTGATAATGTTCCAATAGGTCCCAGTACATCAATTTACCTTTATCTGACATTTAAAAAAAATAATATACTCCTGAACTACGATCCCTAGGGATATTTTTGACAGAATCTGGGTTTATATTTATTCCATAGTACCAACATGTAATAAAATGATTTTTAAAGTCCACATTAATTTTAATTTTATCATAGTGTAAATATACATGTCATTCAAGCCTGGTTTCTGGATGTATAGTTAAATGCTTCTGTGAGTGGCAGAAACAATATAGAAGTGGACTTGCCAGTCAGCAGTTGATTCTGCTGATAGAAAATTTCTTCAGATGAAGGAGAATTTGGGGTTATCTATTTGTGGTCTGAAAGAGCTACTCCTTACAAAAATGCCTACAGGAATTTAGTTTCTTATGGTTGATTGTGAGGAGCTTGGAAGTCAAGAATTTAAAAACATGACCTAAATTGCTGTGCAGCTTTTTAAAGACATTGTCTAACAAAAAAAATCATCTTATGATTCAATTGCTTTATTATTTGAGGGAGATATTCCAAACCACAGCAAAGATTTTTTAAAAATCTCAATGAGCATCTGCTTTTAAATTTAAAAAGAGGGGGAAATATCTTAAAAGTATTTTGAAAGCAAAAAGCTTGACAAGATTATGATATTGGAAATTTTTTAATGGAAAAAGATAACTGATTTAAAAAAAACTGAATTATTTTTCTTTGATGAAAGAAAATAGTAAATTTAATTAGAGTAACAGATCAGACCACTCTGTGAATGAGAAGATAAAAATAATATGAGCTAGACTGTTTGATTGTGACTACAGAAAGCTAAATCAGACTAAAAGGCTCAAAATAGGTAAAAGTAAAGCTGAAAAAAATGAAGCAAGAAAATAACTGACATACTTTCACTTTTTCACCAGGTAACCACAAGAAAAACTTATAAATTTGGAGAATATAAGGATTTAGTACAACAAATTTCTGATAATTGCATTTTTAAAAGATTTATTGCAGAAATTATTTGAAGAATTTGCTTTAAAAAAATGCCTGCAATAGTTTAAAAAGCAATGGAAGAAGGATTTGCAGGGATGAAAAAAATCTATGGAAGAAGAAGTGAAGAAAAATGAAGGTTCTGTAGGGCAATTGACTGCAGATTTAAATTAAATTACTGACAAATTTGGAAAATAAGTCAGAAATTATAAATAGAGAGATGGAAAAGGGTTTATTTTTTTCCTGACAATCACCTGGGAGGTGTGATTTTTACTTTCAAACAACAGTGATTTAGGTTGAACTCTGTATAAAAACAAAGTCCAATTCAAGGTGTTGGTTATCGCCTTTAAAGCTCCCCATAGACTGGGACTAGAATAATTGAGGGCCCATAAGGAGCCATCATCCTAATTATATAAACCCATGCCATTCAGTTAAGCAGAGATAGCATGCTATGAATCCCATTAGTCAAATAATTTTGACTGGTGAGATCTAGAAGGGCATCCTTTTCTGCTGTTGCCCCCACTTTTTGGAACATTTTGCCCTAGAGGTGAGGCAAAACCCCTCACTCTTCTGATTTTAATATAGAAACTTTAAAAAGTGACAACAGAAAAAGACTCAGTGGTGCATTGAGTCTAACCTTTGAGTTTTCCAGATGAATGTTAAGACCTGGCTCTGTCACTTAGCCTGAAGATTAAGAGTATGATGCAACACTGGGGATGGCTTTAGGGGTCTCCCTCCACATTGTTAACTTTTTAGACCTTTTAATTTTTGATTTTTAATTTGTAAATTTTATTATTCTTAATTCTGTTTTTAATGTGCTTCTAGTCATATATTTATACTGATTTATTATATTGTTTGTAAACCATCCAGAATCACTTTGATCCTGGAAGATGATGATAACTTACTGGTTAAAAATTCAATTCTTCCCAATGGGCTTGACCCCTTTAATCCTGATCGACAAGTTCTTTTCTCCCTGGAAACAGGTAATAGAGCATAAGCTGGCTTTCTATGGACGTCCCCCACTGCCTTTTTTTTTTTTAATATTCCTAGGCTATGATCAAGCCAAGCAAGTGGTTGTCAACAAAATAAGAAATATGGAGTTCCAGCCAGAATTTAACAGGATATTTCTATACAGCAGAAATCAGATTAAATGTGAGAACTAGCAAGTTTTCTGAAAGACCTGACTTTTCCTAAGAGGAGTATAGCATTTTTTTCAGAGACAGATGTAATATCCTCCCATTAGCACTCCTGCAGGGCAGGTATGATCAAACCCCAATAACTAAGCAAATGTGTACATGTGGCAGTGGGGAAATTGAAGATATTTTAATTTTATATGAAAATTGATATCTCCTGGAATTGTAACATAGTTGTTTTGTATACAAAAAGATAAAAGTTCTAAGAAACATATCAAAATAACACAGATTAAATTATGAGAGGGGGGGTTAGTAGATAATTTAAACCTTTTATAGCTGATTTTCCTCCATTTATTACCAAGTTTGAACATAAGTTGAAATATGAATTGGCTGAATCTCATCCAATGATATTGGAATAAAAGAATAACAGAATAATAAAGTTGGAAGGTACCTTCAAGGTATTTAATTCAACCTGCTGCTTAAGCAAGGGGACCCTATGTCATTTCAGACAAATGGCTGTCCAATCTCTTCTTTAAAACCTCCAATGATGGAGCATCCAAAACTTCAAGAGACTAAAGTAGGATGGAAGTTCCTGGAGATTTGACAAACCAGCCACAAAAGTCTTTGAGATTATTGTTGCAAAATAGGTTAACTCCTGATACTCTAGTTCACATTTAAAAGAACATATACTGACTTTCATTTCTGGAGAATGCTTGGTGAAGTATTGCACTGACTTACTTTTGAAGACTTGTTCAGCTGAATATCTATTTATTGAAGCACAAATCAAGTTGATGTATAGTACCTCTCAGTTTCTCTGAGTTATAAAAGTGAGCACAAAATTATGTAGTTCCTCAGATTGAACAAGAACCATTCTTATCAGCTCATTTGTAGAAGAACAGTGGAAAACTTAGATGAATAGTGTGGAATGGAAAATTCAAAATTCTCAAGGGTTATAATAATTCTCCACATGCTTCAAGTGTTTATTCAGATACTGAAGTAATTGAAATTAAAGCCACCTGTCAGGGTTCTGACCAATGCCCTAATAAAAGCAGGAGTCACAAGAAAAATTTCAAGAAAAAGCCAGCTCTGACCCCACTCAGTTCATGCCTTGCCTCTGGCCCTGTTTCCCACTCCCTCCAAGGTGTGTCATCAGTCACATTCCACAACAAAGCAATTTTGCGGGTTGTAGAAGTCACTCCCTCTTTCTGTTACTGGTTTCTGTGGAGATGGCCTTGACTTTGGCCAACTAGGATGTATGTTGTTTTGACTGAGGTGCACATTTCTCAATACAGCTGCAAGGCTTGGTTCCCCATCCCCCTGCCTATGGCAATTCGGAAGCAGAATAGGGAAGGTTCATGAATTGATACCACTATTACGGAAGCAGTCTATCCAAAATAAGCAAGCAAAGCTTCACAATGTGTTGACACCCTCCTTTCCCCATTCAACATGTCATTTCTAAAAAAAATAGATTAAAATAAAAATGCAATCCTTTTAATTGGCTCCTGGCAAAGCTTTCTGAAAAGTAAGAACTGGATTATCAGGTATAAGGAAAACTATTGTGTCTTCACTACAAATTTACAAGAGTTAAGAGATTGTTTAGCTTGGAATCACTGAAAGAGAGAAAGTGGTGAAAGTCAGACCCTTTCTAAGCTTTGTACTGCTATTCTAATTATTCCATAGTAAGTGTGTAGTAGTTAGTTTGGCTATATAAGAATTAGAATTCTTTTATTGGCCAAGTGTGATTAGACACACAAGGAATTTGTCTTGGTACAAATGCTCTCTGTATACATAAAAGAAAAGNACTAGGAAACAGTCCATATAAATCGTAAGGATGCAAGAGATGAAGTTACATTCATACAGTCACAAGTGGGAG
>AZIM01003713.1:72147-91693 GCA_000516915.1 Ophiophagus hannah | reverse complement strand
GAGAGAGAGAGAGAGAGAGAGAGAGTGCGTGTGTGTGTGTGTGTGTGTGTGAACTGAGTTCAGATGCATTGCCATATTAATCTTTCCACTTTTTATTTTTAAAATGGTGGACAAGTTGCTAGATTCGTGTGGGACCCGTCTCCTCTCCACACCGAAAAAATAAGGCTGAGGGGAGAGCCAATTATTTTAACTTGGTGCTCCTATTGAAATGAGGATGGGGCTGTGTGCGTGCGTATGTATGTATGTATGTATGTATATGTGTTTGTGTATACACACACACATATATATTACAAATCTATTAATAGTATCTTACTACAGGACAAAATATTCCAGTGTTCCCTGTTTCCCTCCCTCCGGTTAATTACATAGATTTAAACTGGTGCTTCTCTCCTTTTGGATTTAAATATATTTAATATTTCTACAGTTTCTCCCCCCCCCTTCTGAAATTCATTTTTGTGTGACAATTATACTTAAGTTATTAATTAACATTGACCAATGAATAGTGATTAATGCAAAAGACAAATAATTAGCAAGCTGCTTAGCTTCTCTCCTCTACCATCCCCATCAGAAAGATATTTTCCTAATCTTTTGAAGGACTTATGAAGAAAAGTGTAGGGAACTTTGAGTTCCTTTTATTCTTCTTTTATTGTGCTATTTAAATTCATTGTAGTTGAGGTTTAAACTGGAAGCTGAAATCTCTTGAAATTAGTAGCGAAATACAATACTACTTTAGGAAAACATTTTCTCCAGTTGGCTAATGGTTTTACTAATATAATGCTAATACTACTTTACATTAATGCTTGCTTTTTTTCTAGGCAAATGTCAAAGAAAACGGTATTTAGAAGGCTGATCATGTATGGCTTCAGTATATTGTGAGGCCTATAGCATGTCATGTATTGTCCATAAATACTAATTTTGTCAGATGAAAATTTCATATTTTAATTATTTATTTTTACATCCTTTGGAACATACAAAATTTCAGAACATGATTCCCAAGAATCGTGTAAAGATTGTGACAGTTTCTTGATAAAAGTATTGATTTGGTACCCATATCTTCATTTTGGTCATAATTTATAATTAGTGAATTTTATTCATGCCTAAAAATTGATTGTCTTAATTTCATTGCTAATATTTGGTCCAAATGTGATTGCAAAAGAAAATTTATAGTGACTTTCTGGTTTGAGCTCATTGGCTTCTGACAGCAACTCTATGATTTCTGTTTAATTTGCTTAAGGAAGCTATGAGTAGAATTCTAGATTGTACAGAAACCCATCTGTCAGTTCAGTCTTTTATATAGAAATGAAACCATCTTAAAGCCTTTGTTCTACATTGCTCTCTTCTGACACTCATGCATTCCCTAGTAATAGGCTTTAAACTGCCAAAATAATTTCTGAAAAATTATTAATCCAGCATCCCAAACCTATGTATCCTTAGTTTGAAATAAGGCATTTCCTTCTACAGGATATTCTCTCTTCATAGAACTGTAAACAACAAGTATGACCCTGTGTATGTTTATTAAGGAATAAGCATCTTGAATTTCCTGGACTTGCTTTAAAATAAATAGAATTGCAATGTAAATGACAATTTTGCTATAGATTCAGCAAATTCAAAATACTGTCTTAAAAATACTGTTCTTGCCCTTCTATTTCACTGATTGCATGGCAATCATCTGTTCTTAGTGGAGATGCTCTGTAGGCAGATCTTGACAATTATGATGGTGAGTAATACATCATAGTAACATTATTTTTCAAGAAGAAAACAAAATAAAGGATAATGGAGTGCTTTTCCTAATGTATGAAGAGATATACAATGAGACCTAAAATAAGAATGTTTATTAAATAATTTCTGAAATTATTTAGCTATTTATGTATAGGGCAGAAATTAAGAAACTAAAACTCTTGAATAATAACAGTCATCCTGAAATATGATTGATTCCTTGGATCTTCTTGTATTTTTAACACAATGTAGGACATAATGGGATTTAATAAATTATTACATGGTGCACATTATTTCCATATATGGATATTCAGGAATAGTCCTAATTTCCAGAGTCTATTCAAAACCAAGTCCTGTACTGTTCAGTGAAGCTTATTCCCAGGTATAGGACTGTAAAATCGTAATAATAATCCATTACAAAATATTTAATTTTTTTCAAACTGTGGAAATGAAAACATAAGAATGCGGCCCAGATCTCACCAAAAACTTGCATTTTGGTATAAAGGAATTATTGCTAGACTAAAAACTGCATATATTATTTGAATTGCGACACATTTTAGTACCCCAAATTACATTAAAAATGTGGTAAGCCCGAAAATATTCAAGTGCTTGAGCCTAGTTTAAATTCTAGAATTCAAGTATTGAGCCAAAGAATTAGGAAATACAAGAATGAATAAGTTTAAATCAGTAGTATGCTTTCTAATACACTAATTGGGAGGTAATAGATTATATTAGAAGGTTTTCTGATACTAATTATAGGATACAAAATGCCTTGGGATGTAGTGGAAGATCTCTAGGTAATTTAGAGTGGATTGGCAAGGGTTTCCAATTCCCCATTGTTTGACAATAAGAACAACATAAAGGTTCACCCCTTCCCCATATAGGTTACTGAAACTATTTTGTATGAAAATAAAGTGGATTTATAATGTGTAACTACTACTCTGACCTTAATTCTGGTAGTGAAAATACCCAGAGGTCTCCTGTTTTGGATTAATGCCAATTGTTTTCCCCTGTAGAGTTTAGGTTTTTTTTTAAATGTTGATCTTCAAGATTGAAATTTGTCTACTACTACACCAGAATAAATCTAAGCTATACCAAATGAATTTTTGTAGTTCAAGCTAAGAAAAAAATACAGAATAGTGATATTTCAGATGCTATATTCCATTCTGTTCTGTTAATGAAAGGAGCCATAGAATGGAACATAACAAAATATCCCAATAGAATTTCTGTATAATTTATAGTATAGTTAATGCACAATAATTTTTTGCTCTGGCTACCAAATATATAATAGAAAACATAGTTTATTGTGCTATGCAACACTGGCAATTTTCACTAGCTACCTTCTCAGTAGGCTGTCAACTTCAATTAGTTGTGAGTCCCAATATATTTGAAATTAATCACTGTTATGCATTTTGATTTAATTGATTTTAAAATTAATCTCATTTGCAGATTTTTCTATCAGAATACTTTTTATATGTTCAAAGCATCAGAATTTACTTGTGAAACAGTTACTATTTTAAAGAGAATAAGATTTTGCACGTAGAATTGGAGATAGGTAATTCCTATTCTCATTAATTGAAATGAAATGTATTTTTTCATGTGAATTGTTAAATAATTGACAACTTTAACAGGAGTGATCTGTCAATTAATCAAAGCTTAGTCTCAAAACCATAAATTTGGACTACTTTCCTTTCTCCTTGATACTATGATATAAATCATTTTGATTCCTAGGCTTCCATTCTAAGAGTAAACTTTGGGATCTGCACTAATGATAGCATGTGTTATATACCCACTGTTATGAAACCAAATAATTGTAGAGCTAAAAATATGCTTATTTCACACTGGAAGACAACTGTCCTGTCATTTATTATATTTAAGAGAGTCAGTTTGGTCTAGTGGTTAAGATGTTGTTCAGTAGCAGGGAAACCTGAATTCTAATTCTGCCTTAGGCAAGGGAACCAACTGCATAACTTCAGGGCAGTTACTCTCAACCTTAAGCAAAAGACAGGGCCAAACCTTTTTTCAAAAAACGTTTTTTCAAATGTTGCCTGCATGTTATTCATGCAGTCTCTTGGAATCAAGACTCTCAAGGGGGAAAAAAAACTTTGGCAAACATTGATCTGCATGTCTTCTATTAAAAACAAACAAACCCTGTTTTTATTCTGTGTCAGACAATAAAACTCCAGTAATGCTATGTCTTTCAAAAATGTAAATCACGTTGATAAAAATTTTTCCTCATAACATTTGTAACATTGAAAACCAGACAATTTTCTGTTTTCCTCTCGCAGTTTCTTTAATAGAGATGGAAAAGGGTCTCGGTATTTATTTCTATACATAGCATCTTGAATGGTCAAGGAATAGCTACTTCTGCCACATGGCAATACTGTGCATTCCTTTCAAAATGGCATTCTATCCTTTAAAAAAAGGCATTATTCTATCTGATCATTCCAAAACTGTTTTGCCATTTTTACATATTTTGGGTGACTGCTGTGTCAGGAGTATCAATCTGTTCAGATCAGTTTCTCTGAAAAATGAGGAAAGATATAAATACAAGTTAATTTTGGAATAGTACTACCATTATCTTTCCTGTTATTACTCTGTTATGGTATGAGTTGTTATGGCTGTAGAAAAAAATCAAAATTCTGTGCTGAATTTTGAAACACATCTGTGAAAATAAACATTTAAATACTGAAGATTGTCTGATTCATCTTAAGGACTAGGAGACAAATTCTTTGGATAACTGTTCCTGGCATTTTGTCTCTCTCTATAGGATATACAATTCAGAAAGCCCTGGTTCCTTCATCCTGGACTGGAAAGGATGTAAACAGCGTGAGAGTCTACATACTGTACAGATAGGATTGTCAAGAGAACAAGGTTGTAGATATGAACTAAGATACCCATAAAGATAGGTTGGAGAAAGTTGATTGAAAAGAGCTAGCTAGCTTATATCCCAGTCGGTCTACGGATATTTACCATAGCAGCTTACAAGCTTAGTAAATTGCTGACCTGTTCTATTCCTTACAGTGCTGCCACTGCTGCACACTGCTAAACTGCTCTTCTGCAGCTTTCAGTCTAGTAAGAATGAGATGACATGAGCAGTTGAGTCCTTTCTGACCTTTGAAAGCTGCTGATTCTGGCCTAGATCTTCAATCAAAACAGCTCTTTGTTCATAGACTACTACTCTGCTAAGCCACCTGTCTGCTTCCGGATGCCCAGGTTTAGCATATATGTAGTGTGATAGGAGGGAAGGAGAGGATGATATTAGAAAGTGAAAGGAGAAGCAAACATTGTAAATAAGAAAAAAGCTGAAATTAAAAGTGCCATGATTGGTTTTTATTTTCTAATAATGTTTTCTATTCTTGGTGACGTGGAATACAAAATTCCCAGCTGGAAATATTTAGAATTCTTTGTACATAAATTATAAGTTACCTGGTACTGCAGAGAGAGAGGGAGAGAGTGAAAGGCAGAAGGGGAGAGCGAGGAAGAGAGAAATATATAACATGAGTTAGTATACATATATATTTATAACAGCAGATCAGTAAATCAGAATTTTTGTATGTGATTTTAGTCATAATTAGTTGCACTTATTTTGCTTTGAAGATGTTAGGATCAGATTGTCTTCTCAAGCAGTATTACAAATCAATATTGGAATGGTAACTTAGTATGTAACTTAGAATTCATTTAAGTTGTCATTGATTTATCTTTCTACTTTTATTATATTTATGTTTTTATACTCTGGAGCCTTATGGCAATGCATATGAAAGTCTCCTCAGTTTATCCTTTTAACAGCCCTGTGTGTTGTATTAGGCTGAGAGATGGCAACTGGCCTCAAATTATCCAAGTAAGCCTATTACCCTACATGGTCTGACTTAGGTGCTGGCTTTTGGGGTTTTACTCTTCGTTTTATTTGGTTCTAATCACAGCAGGTGGCACTATCAAGGTGATCTTAGCTGATCATTTAAAAAACAAAACCAAGCTGGGGTAAATATAGTTAGTACTTGGATGCTAACAAAACAAGAGCTATAAACTAATCTGAAAAATGCAATGGCAAACTTTGACAGTCTTGTCAAGAAAACAACTTGAATGCGTTTATGTCATCACCAGGAATTCAGTCTGACTAAAGAGACTTTACCTCCACCTTTATACAGTTCCTAGCATGATTTTGCATATTATATATAGTAGATTAGTAGCTTTTGAAGCCCTGAGCTTCTTTAATAGTATTACTGAAACTACCAGTTGTAAAAAAATATTGGACCACATAATAAAGGGTACTCCACATTTATGTGTGGCAATATACATTTTTAATCAACGTGATTAATTGCTGTGTTCTTTTTGGCATATTTATTTATATCCCACCTTTATTATTTTTACAAATAGCTCAAAGAAGCGAACATATCCAATACAGCATTCTCCTCTAACAACAACCCTGTGAAGTGAGTTGGGCTGAGAGAGCATGACTGACCCCAGGTCACCTTATGTGGCTTTCATGGCTAAGGCACCCAACTCACACACAGGGACTCCCATAATCAATTTAACATGTTTTTCTGTCAGTAATTTTCTAACATGCCATGTTACAAAGTTTTGTGCAGAGTGTTAGATATGCAGGGTGTTATTATATAATATTCTCCATTTTGGTTTGTGCCAAAAGTGGAAATGTATATGAATCTTGTCCAAAAAGGACTGCACCTCAGTGTTCTAAACTACTACCTATCTTTCCTCACTTGATTGCCTCTCTCTTTCCTTTGGGAAAATCCTCTTTTGCTTGAAACAAAGAGGGCTGTGTCTGCTACCTTGGCTCTCCATTGCAAACTACTTCTGTAGGACTGATCCATCAGCAAATTTTGTTCCAAAACTATATTTTTGTCACTACTGTGCGGTAAATCCATATGTTTGAAATATTTGGGTTGACTATGAGAGCACAATGCATTTAAAATAGCGCCTGTTACTAAATGAAGTTATATGGACAAGTTTTAATCTTTTAGAACATTGATATTAACAACATGGTTATAAGGTGCCTATTGCTTTCAGGTAATAAAGATGGGTTACAGCAGTTGGTTGAACAACTTCATCCAGACAGTAGTAATGAATGGAACAACATCAGACTGCAAAGAGGTATCTAGTGAGAATTCCATAAAAATCAGTTCTGAATGTAGTGTAGTTACCTTCATTTAACTACTTAACTGAACACCCAGAGTTTATGTCTTAACCAATTGGAAAATAGTTTGAAAATTTTTCCAGTTGCAGACAGTGGGCCAGCAATTCTGTTCTGGGCTATATTTAAAGAAGTAAATTATTTAATAAATTTTAAGTAGCAGAACTGACTGTTCTTAATGTCCCTTAAGTTCTCTTGATATGCTTCAAGATTTGGCATTTTTTAAAAGACTCAGGAAGACAAGCACACATATAAAAAAAACCCTTTTGATCTTCTGGCTAACAGGACATTTTTGGTTTTTCAACTTAAGTTCTGAAAGAATATTTTACGCATATTAATGCTACAGTCTTGGAGTTATCTGTTTGCCTATTAGCTCCTCTTAAGTAGTGGTTAGAGCCACAGCTAATGCTTTCCCCTTATATAAATGTTAAAAGGGGGCAGGCATAATTGGGATGTGGAAGGCTTTATAACGTATTATATTTGATACATTAATTAAATTTAACCTTACTGATCCAAAGAGAATTTTTTAACTGAATACGATACTGTATTTCTTAAGTATTTACATTATTATAGCCAGACAATATCTTAGCTAAAATATGTGGATATTCTTGCATTTTATGTTCCTGATGAGCAGAGTGGAACATAGAAACAACTCCTTTTTTAGCAATTTGGAGTGCTAACTTTAAAAAATATCATTATTCAAAATACTGAATTAGATCTAGATTTAGTCACAGCGAAGAATGGTAATGGCTAACTTGTCCATTTGATTTCAGTTGGGCCTATTCTAGGCATGACTAAGTTCAAATCCAATCCATTAATTTAAAAATTGTAATTGTTGCAATATATATATACATAAGTAGTAACTCCTATTCAGTGAGACTTTTTCTACTTAGAAACCAATTTTTTTTATTCTGCATTTTTCTGGCAGATGTGTCAGTTTCATTCCTGCTGAGGCAGTCAGAACAGATGGTAAGCAATGTAGTTCAGACAAATTAGGTGTGCTTGGTGTGTCCTGTTCCATGCATATTTTGAGTTAGTAAATGTTTTCTAATAGGGAGAGCGATACAATGAATGTAAACTTTACAGCTCAATTGATTAAGTAAGGCTTTTTAAAAAAAAACTTGGTAAAATAACTATATGTCAATGAGCATCTTCATTAAAAAAATAGTTCATTGCAGAGGCAGAAATTTAAGGAAGACAAAAAACTACATTTCCATGAGATCAAAGTATCACAATAAGACCGAAATGCTATTTTATCAATATTATGTATTCAAATATTAGTAATTAATAGCAATGAAAGTAAATTTCTTTTGGTTTTCTGGAACTATAAATCCATCTTGCTCACAGTATTAGGATTATCAAAAGATAGCATATAGATTTAAAGGAATGTAAATATAATGAGAACACATAAACAGTAAAGGTACATAATATTCTCCAGAAATATGCAGATAGAGATTTCATATTGAATAGTACTTGGGATAGATGGCCATCAGTTGAATCCTCATGAGCAAAATCCTAAAGCATTTCCCTCATTTATAGAAATTTCTATAGGTGTTTACACCTCTTTGACATCAGAAGAGAAAGATGATTTACTCAGGTGAATATTGTGAGGGGACTGGGGAAGACCTCAGAACTCTAGGACTTCAACAGAGTTCACTAAAAAGGGGGAAAGCAGGGCATCTTTCTGTCCTTAGCAGCAGGGCTACTATTTTTGGCTCCAACTCTAAACGTACTTAACTGGATTTTAAGTTGTGTTGAAGATCACATTTGACTAGAATCCCGACAGCTGCAATGGAAGCCAGAGTTTGCCAGATTGTCAAACCTGACACTTGGAGGGCAAAAGGTGCATGAGAATCTGGCTTCCTCTGGCTGCTATGTGGTAGGCAGAGGAATTAATTGCAGAAGACTAATGCAGGCAGGCCTTCCGTGAGCCACTCGCGTGATGAGTCTTCATGATAAATTATCAGATTTTCTAATAGGCCACATTTATTTGCTGAGAAATCTCCAGTTGTCTCTGTTGGGATATAAATATTAGAGCAGAATAATGCAACTGAATCTATAGCTGGTAATTTACAAATTTTGATGTCTAAGCATTCTGCAGCTATACAGAATTATTACTAATCCAAATAAATTTTTGTTTTGACATACTTAACAAATGTGTATCAGATTAGAAAAACTGGCCAGAGCCACTTCAAACACTGAGATGGGTGGCACATAATTTAATTAAGAAAAATAAATGTACTCATATTGTATATTAGACTGCAATACTAAACACAGTCAAGAATGTATAATTGAACTCAGTAAGATTATGTTTGAATATAATTATACCACAAATCAATGTTTTCATTTTTAATGTTAAGATTCATTCTGGGAAAAAAATATGTGACTTTTCAACTTGTTCTTGTTGTTGAACAGAGTTTGTGGATGCACTTAGATGTTTGCAATGAGCACTGTGGCTGGCATGCCCCAGTGTTTTGGATACCAATGCATAGAAATCCATAGTAAACGAATTTATCAGAAACGAACGTCATGAGCATAGTGGTCCCGTTGAGGGTTGACACAGCAGAACCATCTTATTTGGAAATGGCTGCAGGCTCAGAGTAAGTATTGTAGCATTATAGCAACTTTGTTTTCCTGTGGTGTTACATTGTTTTCATTGTTAGCATGCAGTGTTTGTTACCAAATTTCAGTAGATTTGTTTTCTGCACAAAGTCAGTGTGCAGAAGGATTAATATTCATTGATAAAATAGATAAATCAGAGTTTTTAAAAAATACCTTCTTAAAAGTTTCAGCTTGGTAATTTAAATATGTTCAGGTATAATTATAAGAATAGATTCTTAAAAATGTTAACCTTTCATCTTTTAAAACAAGTTGGTTACTTATATTTTTCATGAAGAAATTTTATATTTTACTTCTGGGTTATTTGGGCTGCTCAGAATTAATATCTTCTGGTAGAAACTGGGAGGAGGTGAATTTCTGGATGCTGATACATCCAAACGGATGGCTCATAAGATCTTTTCACTGAATTTCTGTTACAATAAACATGTAAAAATCAACTTCTGTGGGGACTTGTGGAACTACTCTTATGCTACCACTAGATGTCACTGATGGAAATTACTGGGGTTTCAGACACTGTTAGCAACATATGGGATGACTCCTACGTCTCATATGTGATCACAGAAACAATAAGGATTATTGATGCTAATGTACTCTCTGCCTTGCAATCATTTTTTGTGCAGCTGTGTTGTGTTGTACAACATTGTCTGCGTTATTAAAATTCATACAGTGTTCACTTGCTAGTATGTGTGCTTCAGTGGCAATTTGGCATGAGTGACATAAGCAACATTTTCCCCCAGTTTCTTCAGTAGGTTGTTTCAGAATGCTTCTCTGCATTGTATTGTATACATTTTCACAGTTGTTATATATGCAGCATTAATAAGCAAGAGGGAAACACACTTAGGAGCCATTGAATGTGAAATTGTAATGTTTATCCACCTTTCTTGCTTTTCAGACCTGAATCTGTAGAAGCTAGCCCTGTGGTAGTTGAGAAGTCAAACAGTTATCCACACCAACTATATAATAACAGCTCTCATCATTCACACAGTTACATTGGTTTGCCTTATGCGGTATGTTCTTTTTAAAAAGTCTTTATTTTAGGTCCTTGTTAAGTTTCCAGACATTTAATTGTGTTTTGGCTAGTTAGTTTTGCTTGATATGAAAATAGCTCACTGACAACTTTCAACATCATTATAAAAGAAGCTGGTTTCAATGGTTCTTTACAATTTTTATCTCAAATTCTTCTATTACTGCTGTCATTTTTCTTTCTTAAATGGCATTGCTTTTATTACCATTTTTACTAAATTTTCTTGAATAATAGAATTGGACATAAATAAACTTTAAGCTAAAGTTATGATAGTATTGCCCTTGGCTAACCTGATCTTATAAACCTAGTCCTACAGCAATTAAAGCAGGAGCTCTGGCCAGTAGAAAAGAGCCAGCTCTGCCTTATTTGACATGCCCTTAAACAATCTGCACAAGTTACACTTTTCTTTAAAGCGTCTTCATGCAGCAAAGCTTTCCTACAGCAAAGTCTCCAGTTGCATGTAAAGGAACCAGCAAGTCGGAGCACCGAGAGTAATAACATCCAATCAAGTGCCTTTTAAACATATATCACTGCTATGTCTTTGGCTCAAATAGAATTTGGTGCAATTTTCTTGGCTGCTTTATCGTTACACAATCATCTGATCATATCACTACTTGCTTTAATATAGCATCTTATAAAACTGTTGCTTGCAGTGAAGAATTGATAAAGTAGACCTTTTCCTTCTCTAAGTAAATACTTCCCTAAACCAAGTATTATAACTATGTAGAAAAGATAGACATTTTAATCCCGCATTGAAGGACTTATCCTTCTGCTTAAATGAAATTGGTGTTTATACTGAGAAAGAAGATGTGCTTTCTCTGATACTCTTTAACATTTGGCCTGACTAAGTATCTATGTTGTATAATAATTGAAGAACCCTGGTTTGTATTTAGTCTTAACCAGCAACATGCTTTGTGATGTCTAACTATTTCCCTTGATATAAATACTAATGATAATCATATTTTGTTTATTCAAGATGGGTAAGAAATGATTATAAAACCCCTATCAGTAGTGTTAGAGCGGGTAAAGTAATGTGCATTCACTTTTTAAAAGAATAGTAAATCTTACTTAATGCTAATTTGCTTCAGAGCAACATATCTTTGTTTACATGACCATGAGTGAGGTTGAGTTGGTGGGAGAAATGCTGAAAAGGCCAGGTTCATAATTCTATGCATGAATTCCCCCCCCTCCCCCAAAAAAGGGTCTTCTGAAAAGATGGATGATTTTATGTAACTAATTTTTCAGGACCATAATTATGGCGCTCGTCCTCCTCCAACACCCCCAGCCTCACCGCCTCCTTCAGTTCTTATAAGCAAGAATGAAGTAGGCATATACACTGCTCCAAATTTTGATGAGACATCCAGTGCTACTACTATCAGCACATCTGAGGATGGAAGCTACGGCACCGATATAACTCGGTGCATTTGTGGATTCACCCATGATGATGGCTATATGATCTGTTGTGACAAATGCAGGTAAAATAGTCCGTACGCACAAGCATTTTGAAATGTTCATAGCCGGTATTATTACTACAAGCTCTGCTGGTCCTCTGGTTGCTCAGTGAGATTTCCCTCCTTAACAAAGTACGTAGGCTATGAGGCAAACATGGCAATTATAGAAGCCATCACCATTTTGTCACTGTGTTGGCCACAGGATGGATAGATGAGGTGATAGGCCATCAAGTCAGCAGAGACACTCTGCAAATGGGGATCGTACTGAGGATCAGAGCTCATTGTTAACCCCACAGTAGAGTGACCAGGAGGCACTGGGTGATTAGTAGCTAGGAGCCGTGGCAGGTAAGTAGTTTGAATGGAGTATTGCCGGCTAACTCTGCCCATTGCCAGGAGTTCGATCCTGACCAGCTTCCATCTTTCCAAAGTCAGTAAAATGAGGACCCAGATTGTTGGGGGCAATATGCGGACTCTGCTTAGAGAGGGCTGTAAAGCACTGTGAAGTGGTGTAAGTCTAAGTGCTATTGCTATTGCACAAAGCTCTGTTTTGTGGAATCTTGGTTGTTAGTGTCACTTGTATAATTCTGAAGGTGCTGTATGACTTACAGACATGGTCGGAGTTCAGTTAAAATCTCAGAGCCCTGTAACAGGAAATCCTGATGGCGATATNTCTTTTCAACTTTTTTTTAACATATTAGTGAAACTTCAGGTGGGAAATGTGGGTTCTATTGGAGAAACTGCTATCCAGAAAAGTATCTGTGCACACTAACTCCTCAGTCAGAAAATAACTTTCTGAATGGTCATATTGTTAAAAATGAAGAATAGGCAAGTGCATAAAAGAAAAATGTTTGTACCTAGCTTGGAATAAAATGATCCCATCAGAACATTCTGTCCAAGCAATGGAAACTTGAAACAAGCTCATTGCTGTTATCTTTTGTCCTAGGGGACCATGCTAAGTGCTACCTTCTCTCCCACCTACAGAAGAATTAGCCAACATCAAACAAAGCAAACATTTTAGAAATTACCAAAGCAAACAAAGGAAGCAACAGCTAAGAATGGCTTTTGCAGTCTGATCTGCTTTCACAAGTAGCTATAGAATAAATCTAAAAGGAAGCAGTAGCAATGTATTCACCTTAATGTAGTCCATGATCAACAGCAAAAATATACTTTTCTGGCAGTTGGCTTAATGCTTCTTTCAAACAAACATTCACAATGCACATATGTTGCTTTTGCCAACCTGCCTGTACATTAAACATAATAACAAAGCCATACATTTTGCATTGACTATCTCCACATTTGAGAGTACAGCAACATTCGTTACAATACACATGCAGACTATAATCTCAGATTTGGTATTCTGCCTGAAAATAAAAGCACAACACAGAGATGGACAGTAACATTGCTACCTTCTTCATAACGAATTATTTAATTAGCCAGGTAAAGTGGAATGTATATACTCTTCCAGATATGTATATGTATGGTTCTGCCTCATCCCAGCCCTGTACAATTAGCTTTGGCAGAGGTGTGAAACTTGTGGCTGCTGTTTTATCAGCTAATGCTATCTTCAAGGCTTTGTGGCTTTAGAGGAGTTACAGAAACAAATCAAGCCACGTGCAGGATATCCAAACACTCAGAAGAGAGTAATGTAGCACTTGCTACGTTGTTTAGAGAGGAGACTATTTGAAACAGCAATAATGGAACACTCCCTACGTTTTGCATATCATCATTTCAAATGATAGCAGGTGTTAGGGAAATTAATTTTCTTCGGTCACAAGGAAACTTGAATGAACTATCTAAACATTGAAAAGTATGAAAATAACACCGTATTCTCTCCTTTATTTTAAGTGTTTGGCAGCACATTGATTGCATGGGGATTGATAGGCAGCATATTCCTGACACATACCTTTGTGAGCGTTGCCAGCCTAGGTGAGTGGTAAATAATTGAAAATACATTATTTGTGTTGGCATATGATTTGAAACATGGATAAAATATGAGCAGATGAAGACAAACCTCTCCATTATATTAATACACTTAAACATTATATTAAAGAGTACAATTTACTTTAAAACGTGGCACTCTTCATGCAGTAAAAGGAGTGACCAAAATACTCCTTTTTCATAATGATACTTGCATTAAAGAAGATTTGATATTTATTACCTTTGAAATTTACCTTTATCATTTACCATAAAAATGCTGTTCCCTGGATCAAGATTACTCATTTTTTAACACAGGTTATTTTATCTGAGAAATAATCCACCTCTATGTACTGGGGGAAAATGTGATCCTTTAAAGAAGGTTTGTGTATGTCCTCACTTTCCAATGGCCAGTCAACCTTTGGAGGAATAAGATAGGATAAAACCAGTTGGAGCACCTTATCAAGAATTGGCGGAAGAATGAGATAGTCAGCCTATAGCAGAGCAATGCCAGGATGTGGCTCGTGTAATCTTGATTTACTGAATATATTTCCTTTGGTTCTGTTCATACAATTTTGCCAGAATTTAAAAAAACATACCCATAGTGTAATATGGGCACTCTGTTACTATGCTACAAGAAACAGCCAGTTTGAGGTGGTTTCTAGGTTTTGAATATTGTCATAATACACATCTTGCTTTAGGGCAGGGGTGTCAAACTCAAGGCCCACGGGCCAGATCCTCCTGCTTACATCTGGCCCGTGGGGTTGCCCTGGAAACAGTGAAGAACCAGCCTGCGGTGAGACTGCCAGTGAAAACAGCCTGGGAGGGCTGCGCCCCCCCCCCCCCCCCCCCCCCCCCNCCCCGCCCCAGCTCCATTTTTGCTGGCTGAGGGTTGCAGGAGGCTGTCCCAGCTAAAAATGGAGCTTGGGAGTCGGGTTTTTGTTGGCAGAGCACTCAGGCCACTACCGACACAACTGATGTCCAGCTGGCCACGCTCTGGCCACGTCCACCCCGGCCCCCTGAGGTCAAATACAACCCTGATGTGGCCTTCATTGAAATCAAGTTTGACATTCCTGCTTTAGGGGGTTTAGTCTGTCTCTTTACATATGAAGCTGGAATGCTAAAGTAACAGATTTAGATGCCACTGCATTGCTAAGTTCTTTGCTTTGAAATTGATGCTTTCCACCAAGTATAAAATTCCCAGAGTGGAGAGCTCCAGGTTAAAAATTTGATACATTTCCTCTGGTTCTGTTCACACAATATTTGCCAAAATTTTTAAAAAATCAATGTATTCATCAATGTATTCAAACAGCAAAACATGAATTAATTAGTATGGTGAATGGATACAGACATTTTTATTTTAATTGTTTATTACATTTAATACACACACCATTCATTGGAAAAAAACCTTTGATGTTCCATCAAAATCTTAATATTTACTTAGTTTCTTTTTTCTCCTATTTTTAAAAGGAGCTTAGATAAGGAAAGAGCAGTGTTGCTCCAGCGTAGAAAAAGGGAAAATATGTCAGGTAGGTAAAAAAATTTCATTAAATTCTAAAGTTTGTTCTTGATAATTACGTTAATGCCAAGCACTCTGTTGCTGTTGACATTTCCACCACCACCCTTTTTGGTCTTGCACTTTTGCTAAAAAATAAACATCCTTTAATAGAGTATAGATGGAACGCTTTTATTTGCTAATAAAAACCTATTTGTATGCAAATAGTTCACCAGTTTTTATGCAGATAAATTAACAATATTTCTTTACAAAACAACTTTTGAATATTTTCCTTGCTAAAACAAATGTACATTGTTAAAATTAACCAAATCTTGTAAAATTATTTCTTGTATTTTTAATTATTATTATGCTTATAATAAAAATAACAACTCAGCAGTAACTTTTGAAGGAAGTTTGGGGGTTGTGCCAAGTCCTTATGTTTTGCTTCTCAGTTTTGCAAAAATGGTTGTCCTACTGTAGATAAGAAGATGCTGGAGTTTATTTATTTTGCAATATTTGTCAACTATCCAATCACTGATCACTCTGCTACAACACAGAGAAATCAAATACAGAGCAAAAGTAATGACAAAATATAGGAACTAGGAATCAGGTAGAACTAAATAGAATAAAATGGCATTAAGCACCTTGTATAAACCAGGGTGTGTTTTCTTATATAATTTTGCCGTAAAATGAAGTATTAGGTTTATATGTGGTTTATCCTGAAATGGGGAAATACTAAATCTGCTTATCTGGCAATATCCTCTCTTTGGGGTAAAAGCTGTTGTAACAGTTAGCATGCCTCATCTCATAACTTTCTAGGTCAGATTTGGTTTATTTTTTATTTTATTTTTTTCTCTGAAGATTGTGGTATATTTAAATATGCTCAATGAATGTTGCTGTAATTTTTTTCTGCTTCAGGAAGAAAAAGGCTTGGTTCTTATAATGGATGCTGGGTGATAATTTTTCTTTCAACAGTGGAGGATTTTTTTTTAGAATTATAAAAGATATGATTGAATAAAAATATGTATTTCCAAACTGCAAGCCACCTATGAATTTTAACAGCCTTAAATTTGAGAAACTGATGAAGACACATAGGAGACATTTGCATATGCTAAAAGAGACCTTACTTCTGTGCTGATTGTTCTGTTTGACTTCTGCTGGCAGTTCCTACAGGCAGTGAGGCAGCAAGTATTTAGAAGTTGATGGTGACCTTTTGTTATAAAGATCACCATGTGTGTGATACCCTTTCCTGTTTTTAATTACTTTTTGCATTATGAGTTTACAGTGGCATTAGAGAGGCCTTTGGGAAGAAAACACAGATGACCCCCAATGTTTCAAATTTATTTGGAACCTAAAGGAATAAATCTTAGCTTTAGGAAAAGTTGTTGAATAAGATTAGTTTCCCCATTAGTTGGAAAGCTTTATTTTTATTTTATTAGTGTGATTGAAAGTATTGTGAAACGTATTTTCCTGTAGTCATTTTTTTCTACTTAGTCTAAAACCTTGCAGCCTTACATTTGGGTTAAAACTTATATAAGTATATGAATTTATAATTGAAATGCAATTTGATATAGACTATGTTCAGTATATGGAAATCTTTCAGCTCTTTTGGAAAAATGGAAGCTTTATTGAATGTAAAGAAGCTAACAAATCTAAACAATGTTTTTTGTCACTGGAGCCCATAGTCTAATGAATGTTAATATTACTAACTCCTTGTTTTCCTTTTTCATAAATTTGGATAATTGTATATACAGTTAGTAGTTTAAACAATCAATGACTTTAATTCATAGAATAGTTTAGTGCTGTGAGATAATTTCCTATTTCATTTGTATTTTAAAGATGGGGATACCAGTGCAACAGAAAGTGGTGATGAAGTTCCTGTAGAATTATATACTGCTTTTCAACATACACCAACTACAATTACGCTAACTGCTACACGAGTTACAAAGGTCACAGATAAGAAAAGGAAAAAAAGTGGAGAGAAAGAGCAAACCATCACAAAATGTAAAAAAGTAAGCTAAAATCTAATGCTGATTTTTATTTATAAATTTTAAAACTGCCTATCGCCTTCACAAAGGTGGTTTCATGCAAATGTTAAAAAGAAGCCGAGAGAATCCTGTGGCAGCCACAAAGCAGAGGCCATGAGCTGGACTTCTCTCTCCCTATCAACACCAATTGGGACTGGCCTTGGGGGAAGGAAGTGAGCCAGCACACAACTGTGCGACCCCCCCGCCCCCCCCCCAAAACAACTCCTTAGGTTGGCACAAAAGAATACCCATGGTCAATGGTCTTGGAAGGGCCACCAAGAGGTCAAGAAGAGCAAGGATGGGTGCACCATCTCCATCCTTCCACTGTTTTGGTCCCATATCTGGACCTGAAACCTGACTGAAAAGAGTCCAGATATTCCATTTTCTCTGGGGTTGCAACACCCCAGCTTCTGTATGAGGGAGATTGGATGAAAATTGTTCAGAACAGTAGAATCCAGTGATGGCTTCTTAAGGACGAGATGCACCAGCGCCTCCTTAAAAGGAGCCAGGAATGCCTGCCCCAGAAAGGTTGATGTTCTTAGACACTATAGTATCCACAATATAATTTCTGATATTTAGAAATAGGACATTAAAGAGGCAGAGAAAATTTTAAAAAGTTTGAAGGATCTCCTCACTTTATTCCAAAAAGGGGTGTTAATAACAAGAACTAGTCAGTATTGGAACCGGTTGATATAAAGGTGACAGAAATAGTATAGAGAGATGATGGTCCTGAGATCGGGTGAAATTGGCAGAGGTAAATATTAGCCCAGAAGTAATACTGCCTTATGAAGTTACAGCCTCTTACTGTACTCCAATTGCTATATACATCCCCACTATTTGGTGGAACTCACATTGGGCTTCAACACAGAATAATTATATTCTACTACCAGCAAAACATAAGGAGAATTTATCTGCGTTTTATAGAGCCGCAGAAGAATTTTTGTCTTTCAAGCAAGATGAATATTTCAGGTGAATCATCCTTCAGAAAATATTTATGTTTGATCTTGTATGCTGATGTGATTTTTTTTCCAGGCTTTCCGTGAAGGTTCTAGAAAATCTTCAAGAGTTAAGGTAAAACATGTTTATGTTTTTGTTGCTATTTATTTCACTATACTCTTTTGCTCATTGATTAATGGGTACCAGGGGTTGGTTGTCAAGCTATGTTTTATACTGTTTAAAATCTTTATACCTTCATATTTCTAAAACTAATGCCTAAGGTGGCCAATAGCATTAAATGTTCATAAAACATTAACGCTATTAAAAATACATACGATGTAAATGCTATGTAACACAAAAACCCACAGAGATGTATACATATTATCTGTAATGCAATTAAGCTGCTACAGTAACTTGAAGGACAGCTAATAAACTAATATTCACCATAGTGTGGACTGCATTCCCAGTCTTCTCAATACTGGACATGCTGCCTGGGGAATTTGAGGATTTGACATCCACATATCTGCCAGATGCCAAATATAGGATAGCTGTAAGATGACAGCTTCATCTATAGCACATACTTTCACAGGCAGCTTCGTATTCCTGAAGATAGAACACTTGTAGAGATGGAATGAGGTAGGTTGCTGAGAAAAGGATTTCCAGAGCCAAGAAAGAGCCTATTAAAAAAATTTTTAGGCCCATTCCAATTCTGTGAGTTGATAAATACCTTTTGAAATCATCTCACAGTAGAGTTCACATAAACACTATATTGTTTAAGGGGATACAAAGAAATGTGATGAGAGGGAAAACAGACCACATTCAAACAAGCAAATAGGAGATACCTAGCACTGCACCTCTTTCTTTAAGAGAGACTAGAACCACAATTTAAAAATGTCCCCAAATCTTAATTAAAGAGCCATGGTGGTTAGAATGCAGTATTACAGGCTAACTCACTACTCACTGCCAGGAGTTCGATCCTGACNNGCTCAAGGTTGACTCAGCCTTCTGTCCTACTGAAGTCGGTAAAATGAGAACCCAGATTGTTGGGGACGATATGCTGACTCTGTAAACCGCTTAGAGAGGGCTGTAAAGCATTATGAAGCAATATATAAGTCTAAGTGCTGTTGCTATCTAAGCCATGCAGACACAGTGCTTAGACTACAGTATTGAAAGCTAACTCTGCCACAGCCAGGAGTTCGATCCTGACTGGCT
>AZIM01003713.1:46344-65204 GCA_000516915.1 Ophiophagus hannah | reverse complement strand
TCAAATGGTCACTAAACAAACTGTTGTAAAGTCAACGACCGCCTGTACTGTTAACAACTGCACAATCATTTTAGTAACTGCTTGGCTGTTAATAAACTAGAGTGAGTTGTTTCAGCATGCCAGAAAAGCCCCACTTTGATCCTAGCTCTGAAGTAATAAATAAAAAGTTGCAGTGAAGCTCCCACCCCAAAGTTTTAACAGCTTATATAAACTTTGCAACGTATTTTCTCCATGGTACTAGGTTTCTACACATTTGAAAAAGTAACTTTTAGCTGTACTTTAAAATATTTTTCCTGTGACGGAATGTTTATTGTTTTTTAGGCCATACCCCTTTGTTCTGTTCTATTCTAAATTTCACGGGCTAGAAATGTGTGTGGATGCACGAACCTTTGGGAATGAAGCTCGATTTATCAGACGTTCTTGTACACCTAATGCTGAGGTAGGCTTTTATTATGATAAATGTGACCTAATAAAGCTTTGCT
This sequence comes from Ophiophagus hannah, assembly GCA_000516915.1. Classification (NCBI taxonomy): domain Eukaryota; kingdom Metazoa; phylum Chordata; class Lepidosauria; order Squamata; family Elapidae; genus Ophiophagus; species Ophiophagus hannah. The sequence continues at coordinate 64,722 of AZIM01003713.1, read as the reverse complement.
CAAAGAACCAATCTTAATGTGACCCAGCTGTGTATAGCTGTTTTCCAGGAATTAAAATATTTTCCAGTTTTAAACATTTCAGGGAATGTAAGCTCAAGTTGCAGAACCTTATGCTTATTATAAAATGAAGCAAGAATATGTATTGTATAACTAGGCTAAGGCTGCACTGACCACTAAAGCTAGTACATTATTTTATAAATATTATAGAAAGGAAGGGAATATTATTCAGCTCCAAAATTCTAAAACCAAGGGTTAGGCTTAGTTATGAATCTAATGCAGCAAAATTAGAGTTTTGGGAATTTTTCGAGACTGCAGATGCAGTATAATGCCATTCACTTTATCAGATGCAGGGAACTATTCTGAGCAAAGAGCGTATCTGTACCTGTAAAGTGGTACTTGCATAGGCATGCAGTAGAAGCCACCTTGAGGTCAGGCATATCATGACATTAAAATGTTCTCATCACATATATAACTCCTCATGCCCCTGGAAAAGAAACAATCAGAAGGAATGACATTGAGAATATGAGTACGGTGATACTTATGTATTGGCAATCAGCATTTACGGATGAATATGGAAAGGACATTTTTGTATTAATGAGCTGACTGGCATATGCGGTGTGATAATAATTCTTAATATATATTAGTGGTAAAAGAGAGGGAAGGAGGAAGGAAGGGAAGGAAGGAAGGAAAGGAAAGGAAGGCAGGAAGGGAAGAAAAGATGTAGACTTTTGGTTGTATTTCTTATGGAGAAAATAAGGGTAGAAAATGAAGTGAAAACACTTGGCCTTAAAAATCAGGATGTGAAATTTCAGGAAACATTTTACACTAGTTAATCCCTTAAAATGGTAGTAGAAATTGTAAATGAAAAAACTATAAAAATTTGAGTTTGTTTGCCTCCTTACACTTCTTAAATTAGAAATTTTTTTCACATTTGCCATTGGTACTGTATCTTAGATAACATCTTAAATTCTTGAATAAAATTAACTTTTCATTTAACTGCATTTGTAGGATATGGAAACATGTATTAAAATTTGGACTAGTGTTTCAGAAGAAATTCTAGAAATGAAACTAAATTCATTTGTGTTCTGCTTATGCAAACCTTCATGCAGGCAAAGAATTAGGATATAATTGCTATTTGTTATAGCAATTTGAGAACTCTTCCAAGATACGTTGAACAAAAATATTGCACTATTTTCTCTTCCCTCACATGTGAACGTCTGAGATGCAAAAGTTTGTTTAAAATTAATGGCTGAAAAAAAAAAGCACAGAAATGTGTAAAATACACAACATTCATTTCCAATAAATTGTTTATTTTCCCCCCCAAGGTATTGTGTCTTTGTGTTTATAACTAAAGGAAGGTTGACAAAGCTGCTGGAATTTGCTTGATTTTAAAAATTAATATTGTACTATTTCAAACCTGATAACTGGAACACTCCTTTTTATGAATATAAATCTTTCCTAAATACTGATGCTAGCTAAATTGGTTTTTTAAATAACCAATTCCAAATGAAAAGTTGTGGCTCATGCATTCTTGACAGGCCCCAACTGAGAAGTTTCCTTCGCCGCTTGCTAGCCAACTGAAATTAATGGAATGTTTTGAACCATTGAACGTGGAATATAAGAGTTCTTTATAATGCTATGAGGTATATATATTATGAACAGACTATATTTATTTCGTTAATGATTTCAAATGAACTTATCACTACTGTTCTCACCTATTTTGGAACAAAGGATTTTACCAAAGCAATAAGAAGAAGATAAAAGTCTTTATTTGGAACAAATCTATATTTTAAACACATAAAATACGCTGTGTTTAAATACTCTTTTTTTTTTATCTAGGTTAGACATGCCATCGAAGATGGAACTATTCACCTCTATATCTACTCCACCCAGGACATTCCAAAGGGAACAGAAATAACGATAGCCTTCGATTTTGATTATGGAAATTGGTAAGTAGTGCTGAGCTTCAGAGATGCTGCTAACATATTCCCGTGTGATATATTAATAATCAATGTTTTTTCAGTTGTGTATTGTCATAATCTAGGAATTAAATGCAGACTCATAAAAGTAAGTGAAAAATGTCTGATATAATTTGCATCATTAGACTGTAATCTAGGTACCAGTATTAGAGTTAGCAATAAAACTGTGAAATCTCCAGATGCTTTCTTCGACAGCTCGCATACCATATCACAAAATGATGTAGCCGCTGAACACCTGAGCATAGTAATGTTGATAACATAAATCCAAAAACTTTTGGTCACTCAAGACATACTGATCTTTTTTCATCCTCATCTTTTTGGCCATACAGTGAAAGTTTCACTGAATCTAAATTAGGACTTAAAATACCAATTTGATTGTCTTTTAGTAATTATGAGAGAACTGGTGTGTAATGGTTATAATAAGCTAGACTAGGAACAGGGAAACCAAGGTTCTGCCTTCAGGCACAGAAACCAGTTGGATGGGCCAGTCAATCAACTTGTATTTGACCAGTGTAATCAATCATAGTCCATACCCATCAGTGAATATCCTATAGTGGATTGATTTGAGCTGATCATAACTTTCATTAAAGTTGCTAGTCTGTTTAATATAACGGTGTTTAATTTTGAGTAGTTGTAAAAAGAATTAGGCTTCCATTTGTGTGTTTCCTAGAAAATCTAATCATAGCCACAAGCTTTTCTTATGCTAATTTTCCTTTTTTTTAAAACAAGCAAATACAAGGTGGACTGTGCTTGCCTCAAAGAAAACCCAGAATGCCCAGTGTTGAAGCGTCCCTCTGAGCCTACCGAAAATATAAACACAGGATATGAAACCAGAAGGAAAAAGGGGAAAAAGGAGAAGGAAACTCAAAACCAGAACATCACGTTGGATTGTGAAGTAGCAGCAGGCAAAACCAAGTTTACAGAAAATCGACAGAGAAAACTTTCTCCCCTTCGATTGTCGATCTCAAATAATCAGGTATTTTTTCTGTTCTGTGGCTAATCTTCTCACATAGAAAATTTCAGCAAAAGCAAGGGGGCGTTGTTTATTTTCTTGTGTACCATATTTACGGTACATGACCACGTATCTCACAAAAATGGGACTTGGCAGGCTACAGAGTGGGTTAAGAACTGTAGCTTTTTTGCTTGGATCCTGAACCTAGAAAGAATTCTGATGCCTTTTCTAAAATAAAGGAACTAATTTAAATCCTTGCTGATTTCTTCAACCTTCATCAACTACTCTTGTTGAATTCCATCAGTATACAACAAGAGTTGGTTTTGAATACTTTTGCAGATCACTGATGTAAGGATATCATGCTGTGCCTTGAATTATCACGATCATCCTCTATGGGGTTAACTTTCAACTTTTATTCAAGACAAGAATTTACAGATATGTAGATATTATTTTAATGCAAGGGAGTTTTACAGGTTTACCTACATAGTCCAGAATCTGCCTTAATATTTTAAATAATTTTTGACATGTACATAATCACCATACCAATTTGAAATGAAGGCTGGGATTGAAAACCAGAATCCAGGACTTAATAGTTTTATGAAGGGTATTTAACTGTTCAGAGGACAAAGCTGGTAGGAGCTGTAATTATTTATAAACAGATTATACTGTATTTACTTTTGTTTATTGCAATTAGAATCATCAGTCAGTCGTGTTATTTGGCTTTTTTTTTAATGGTAAATTGATTCTTACTTGCTGATTAGGAAAACAGGAGAGAACTTGTTTCAGCGTGCCTGATAATAGTTAATAATACACATACACACACCCACAATGCTCTTAGGGAATAAAAGCAGTGCTGCTTTGAGCAAAACAAAACTCTTAAGTCAGAATTATGAAGAAACTGCATATACTGGGAGTTAACTCCTGCCAATGCACACAGCTCCTTCGCTAATTTTACTGGCGGCTAAAATGAACCAGGAGTAAAAAGCCTGGTTTCTTGTTTCCCTGGTTTGGGACTTACAGTCCTCATTTTGTGGGTGCAGCAAGCCCAAAAGCTCCAGCACAAGTAATTTGCAAAGCTTTGGGCTGGTTGAGCAGCTGCTAACGATGGGAGCCTACGGGCATACTCGGTTTCTTCCTGACAGGTCAGCCATGGCTGCTGTTTGAAGGAGACAGATTTGATGGAACAGATCCAGGCCCAGGCCCTTTTTTTTCACGGCGAGCTAGAATTCTAGTTCTAGCTTACATATGAGCATGGCCAGGGTCACACTGAAAGAGAATGTCAGTGTGAAGCAAGCTATTGTATTACTTATTTTGTATTTGCTGCCTTTGAGAGTACACATCCGAATCTCCAAGGCTGTTGTTTGCCTTTCTGCCAGCTGCACATGGTGCATGGAATGGGACAACTCTTTGTGGGACCAATCCACCATGGCCATCTCACTACAGGACAACTCGCTGCGGGACAATTCAACCATTCAGTTTAATTATTTAAAATAATTTTTAAAAAATTATTTACAATTTTGTCATTCACCTTTCATTCTGTCCCTCCTTTGGTGTCCTTTCTTTAATGATTCTATTCCACTATTTCTTTGATATTAATGTAACTCTTGTCCCGCAGTGAGTTGGCTGCAGCAAGTTGTTGTAGACTGCATGGTACAGCATGTGATTCCTACAAACACTGATCTATAGCAATGTATTCAGCTTACTCTTCTAGTAAAGACAAATCACATATTGAAAAAAAAATGGTCCTTTTCTCCTTTTTCTGCAATGACATAGTACTTGTTAAATGCCCCTCAGACATCCACATGGTGTTTTGTGATTTAAAAAAAAAAACCCTGTGTATGCACATATGAGCATCACTGCTGTGTGTCGCCCAAACCCACTAGAAACCAGACCAATGAAGTTAAAATATGAAGCCAATTACTGACTTAATTGGAAGGCAGGCAAGTGGCTCTGGAGGGTTTTTTTTTTTTCATTTTTTATTAAAGAAAATATAGGAAAGCACTAGGGATTCCTGCAAGTAAGCCCAAAGCACCTCAGCAATCCTTTTTGATGTAAATGGCGCTAATTGAATATGTTCTAAACAAGATAAAAACGAACACATAAAGGAATAGAGGTTGCCCTCCCAGTTTTGGTAGGAATTGTAATGCAGATAAAGTACACTGGTTGAGAGTGAAAATATGCTGACAGGTGTACTATGCTTTTATTTTGGCAACTATAAATTTTAACTTCAGTTGCTAGAAAACTGATGGATGATACATAATGTTAATGTGTCATTATTAGTTCCTTAACTATATCCAAAATGTATACTCTTAAATTTTGGGGGGTAGATACATAAATTAGCTCTGAGGTTTTCAGAGTAGCAGAAATGATATGAATTATTATGTTTAATACAATTAAAAATAGCTATAAATATGATACTATTAAATGCAGTTTGTGAGAAATTCCTCATTAGATAATTTTGTATACATACCAATGCTAAACCTTGTAAATGTTTATCTGGGAGAAAGTCCGTTGTACTTAGTGGGGTAGGAAAAATGCATAGGATTGCACTGTTAGTAAAACAATTGGAAGCATATGAAGTTAGTCAACTAGTACTTTAACAAAGTTTTGATGCACATTATTAGCTTTCAAATTAATCTAAACAAAATGAAATATTACTTTGATGTTTTGGTATGCAAAGATATCAAAGATACTTTTGGACCTTAGGAAGATACCTTTGATCTAGGTTGTTAATTGAGTGGGCTATTAAATGAGTTGCAGGTTCTGCATGTTAGATCCTCTCCTGCATTAGCTGTGACGTGAGATTTTTTTTTACAGTGCAATCCTATTCCTGTCTACTCAGAAGCAAGTCCTAATGATTTCAGTGGGACTTACTCCCAGGTAAGTGTGTATAGGATTGCAACGCTAGTATTGTAGAGTTCCCTAGGTTATACCAGCAGCAGTAGCAGCAGCAGTAGTAGTAGCTTCTGTAAAAGCAGTCATTTCCATCTTTCAGGAGCCAGATTTTATTGATGATATAGAAGAAAAAACTCCTATTAGCAATGAAGTAGAAATGGAATCAGAGGAGCAGATTGCAGAAAGGAAAAGGAAGATGGTAAGTTGGGAAGCTAGTAGCCGCTTAAAGCTGTCACTAAAGATGAGTGACAGTTGCTCTTCCCATGCTAATCATTGCTGCCTCTCCTAGGTATTTAGCATTTGAGAATATTTGAAATCTGCTCCTTGATATGTGCTAATTCTATATAAACCTATGCGTGTGTATGTGTTTCTGGGGTTGGTTTTTTTTTTTTTTTGGTTCTGTAATTTCTGAAAAAAGTTGTATATATTTTCTCAAGGATTTGTTTTGCTGAATTATTTCCTGTATCTGATGCACTGTCATCCTCTGAAAATACTTTCTATATTTTGATTTTTATTATTTTAACCTATCTTGGTTGGCCACGGTGATAAAGAGCCCTCTGTTTTCAAAACTAGTTATGAATATATTTCTAACAATAATAGAAAACAAACATCACTATGACAACAGGAGTCCCTGAACATGAGATACCAGATTTTTGTCTTTTAATATGTTGAACAAACATGTTGAATATTAAAACATTTAGTGAAGTATAGAACTTTGAAGATAGCCTGGACAACTTAGATTTTAACAAGAGACATGTATTTAAGAAGAACTCTGAAAACGAGAAAAATAGCAATGGAGTAAAATTGAAGCAGTTTTTAAGTGTCCTTATTTAAAGATTAAAATGGACTTAAAATAATTTATTCCATGTGATAGCTACTTAATTACATATTAATCTATTCTGTACTGATCTATATAAATAAAAGTAGGAGGTATTTTTAAAAACTATTTTCATCTTCTTTCTTGGCCTTTTTATTGGTGTGTGTATCTCCTATTTTTCTTGGTTTACATTCTCACAAAACTAATTAATCCTTAATCATTATAACAGGGTTTTTCCCTAAGCTACTCTACATAATACTTAGTGCTTTTCTGCTTAAAGATGTTCCTCCTATTTTAAATATTGAGGAGTTTCTAGCCAAACCTTTTACCCTCTTCAGCCTATCTTTTCAGGAAATAATGTTATCTGTCATAGTGATCTTAAAATCTTGATGGCTGCCCTTCCTTTCCAGTTGCTCTCTAGTTTTAGTATTTGCTTTGGCATACTAGTAATCACCATTGCTTCCTCTTTCTGTTCAGTAGCTAAAGCATTCTTGTTTTAACTGTTTTCTTTCCTTTCTATTTAAAATGTGAATATATTCAATATTTCAGTACTGTAGTGCTCAGTTTCTCTATATGCACTAAAATATCATTAAGAATCTATAGCTAACTCTCATAGTCTGTGACTTTGTTGCTGTCTGGTCCTTATATCTTTTGCCTCTTGTCTGAAAGATCAGTTCCAATTGCATTTTATGCAACTCATTTGCATAAAATGCAACTGCCCTCATTTCTATTCATCCTGCAGTTTTCCTCAAAGTAGAGAAACAAACACTGAAACATCATCTACTGGGTTATTTTATTTTTTTGTTTGTTTGTTTCTATCTCAAGTTATCCTAACCTGAAAATAGGAAAATATTCCTGTTTTCTCCACTGTTTAATGCATTTAGGAAATAAATACAGGTAGTCTCAACTTACAACAGTTCATTTAGTGACTGTTCAAAGTTACGACGACACTGAAAATAGTGACTTATGTGTGATTGCAGCATCCCCACAGTCACATGATCAAAATTCAGAGGCTTGGCAACTGGCATGTTGCAGTGTTCCAGGGTCATGTGATCCCCTTTTGCAATCTTCTGACAAGCAGAGTCAAGGATTAAGCCTGCAGTGATTCACTACCATTGTGGCAAGAAAGGTCATAAAATGGGGCAAAACTTGCTTAAACAAAAGAAATGCGGGTCTCAATCGTGGTCTTAAGTCAAGGGCTACCTGTATTTATTGAAAGGGGCCCAAAAAAGCTTATGGAATTCCATCTGCTTTGGGCTGCGAGATCGTTTTGAAAAGTAAGTACAGAATCCTGCATGTATATATATGTGAGAAAGGAAACATGTGCGTATATATTGCTCCTGTTCATATAATAAATTAAGCCCCTGGGCAGAAGAAGCTGTCACCACCACTGTTCTCAATGGCATGAGAGTACAGATCAGTAAAAACTTCCATTTGGCACGATGGGCTGTAAGGCAATTGCAGGAGAAAGAGGGCTAGAAAAGAAGTTTTAAGATCTTCATCTTTGAGTGTTTGATTTCGCTCACGAAATAAGTATCTTTCATTGTTTATAGAAACTTAGGACTGTGTAGGGCATAACAAATGCACTTTCCTTCCATACTCTTACAATTGAAATATAAAGATGACAAAATAGATGGCATTTCTTCAGCAGAGGTGAGAGAAGTAATAAATTAAAGCATCATGTCAAGTTTGGGTGGTAACTCTTTTGAACTTTGGCTTTTCCTCCCCTACCAGCTGAGTTGAAGCTATCAAATAAAAGGCATTACCTTTTTTTTTTACAAAGAATACATTGGCTTCCGCTATGCTTTTCATGCTTTACTATAAGTAACTCTATACTTATGCTCTTTCTCAGCTTGTTTATCTGCAAGGAGAAATCTTATGGCCATGGAAAACAACCAACACACTGGAACACCCCCCCCCCNNTATANNNAAAACAACCAACACACTGGAACCCCCCCCCCCCGGTATAAATCTAGTAACTTTTCCCCCCAGTGCTGCATCTTTTCCCTTCTCAAAAAATCTGCAATTCCTCGACCAGATTTTGTAAGCAAGCTGGAAAAAAGTGATGGACAATAAACTAATTAGGAAAGATGGAAGATAGAGAAACTGAAAGTTCCGATAGCAGTAGCTGGAAAGACTTCCTCCTATCTGAAAGATCAACTTGCTCACCTTAAGAATCTTAGAAGATTTTGATGCCTGATAGGTAACAGCAGAACTATCAAAGCAGGCAGACGAAGAGTAAAAACAGAAGCTGTTCCTGTGTGTGTGTATCTACAGTTGCTGGGGAAATTCAGAAGTGATGTCATAATCCTGTCAACCAATAGGAAGATATTTCCAGTCCCTCCAAGACTCCAGTTTTCAGCCAATTTTTAAAGTAGATTTTAATAAAAAGAATAGCTGAGCATTTTCTAGCGTTGTAAAATATAAGAGAAATCCATATTAACGGTAGAAGCTGAGTATGTATGGCTGTTTGGGTACTATTGGCACTTGAATCAAATTAATATTTAAGGTTGCATTCAAGTATGTATGAAACAATACACATGCTAGAATCTTCGGGAAGCATTTTCGGATCTGTATATTCTGTGGCAACAGTGGTGGAAAACTTTATCTTACAGGTATTTGCCCAGAATTGTCAAAATGGAGGCTAGGAGATCTACAGTGATGATGTATAGAAAACTTTGAATATCCTGTTGCCATCAATAGCGATCCGAGTATTATTTCTAGAGGATATTTTTATTGTGTGTATGAAACAGATATATCAAAAGACCAAAAGGGCAAACAGTTGTCCAAATAATGGTATTAAGTGTTATCTTTCATAGAATCCTAAGTGGCTGCTGTCACGAACCCTATGACAATGCTATACATGAAGCCAAATGTTTTAAGGTAGCCATTGAAGGCTGGGCTCACTCTGGAACCACGGTGGAGGCAGACTTATCTATTCTGGTCATAACTCCAGCTATTCCAGCTGTCTGGATTATTGGCAACTGAGGGAATAGTGTGTGGTGGATACTTGCTGGCAATAAAGAAAAACAAGGCCCAGTTCTGACTGGCTGCTGAGATGAAGGGAAATGAGCATTAAGGTACAGGTAGACTTCAACTTACGACCACAAATTTTGAGTCCAAAATTTCTGTTGCTAGTTGTTTTGCTAGTGAGTTTTGCTTCGTTTTCCGACTTTTCTTGCCACCGTTATTAAGTGAATCCCTGCAGTTGTTAAGTTGTTAAGTGAATCCGGCTTTCCTCATTGACTTTGCTTGTCAGAAAGTCGCAAAAGGAGATCGTATGACCCCGGGACACTGCAACCATCATAAATATGAGGCAGTTGGCCAAGCGTCCGAATTTTGATCCTGTGGCCACAGGGATGCTACAACGATTATAAATGTCAAAAGCGGTCATAAGTCACTTTTTTCAGTGCCGTCATAACTTCGAACGGTCACTAAACTAACGGTTGTAAGTTGAGGACTACATGTAATTTCTGTCTGAGGTTGATAGGGCTTTGATTTCCACGGAAAAGAGGAAATATGTTGTTGGAAACTTGAAGACCTGGTGGTACAGATCTCATGTGCTCCCATCAGTATAAAACCTCACAATTCCCTTGTTCAAGGTTCACTCACCACTCAACAATTTCTGTGTGTGGTCCCTGACCACAATGAAATGGTTATTGTCACTCTCCCAGAGGCATGCCACCATCATGGCTCCTTAGTTGAAAAATCTCAGTAGCTCAGCACTAGCTTATTTAAACTTTTCTCCTTATCTCTGGAAAAAATGAAGAATCAGAATAATATTCATAAACGCAGGGGTTTGGTGAGTTAATTTGTGTGCTTGTGACATCTGTAATAAACACCATCACCAAGTGATCACCTTAATGTAATGATTTGTCTGATCTGATGAGGGCTAATTGTATACCTCAAATAAAGGAGAGAATGTTTTTTATGTTCTAAGAAGTTTAAATCATTGTAAAAGCACTGTAGAAAGTTGCTCAGACATTGATGCATACATAATCTGACCTCGTTTATGATAGAGAAGACTAAGATGGGAGATAACATGTTCACTATTCATAGATTATAATATTTTACATAATGTATTTGTGAAATACCAGCGCATTTAAAAATAATATATGGATTTATTAATGTAGGAAAAAAATCTCTTATTAAATTACTTTACTTTAAATCTAAAATTAAATAACTGTTCATTTAATTCTAATCCATACTGGGTCCCCATCACTTGAAACTTTCAATACGTTATTAGTAAATACTGCAGACACATGCACCTATATACCAGGTTTCAAAATATAAATGCCATACCATTACTATGGAACAAAATGTGGATTCTATAAAATTGATTTTATGAATTGACCTGTCAAGAGTACTTCGAATACCTTTTTTTTTTTTTTGGTATTTTAAGTCACTTAATGTATAAGTTGTTTAAGCATCCGTGTTATTAAATTCTTCAGACCAGAGAAGAACGGAAGATGGAAGCCATCCTTCAAGCTTTTGCCAGGTTAGAAAAAAGAGAAAAAAGAAGAGAACAAGCTTTGGAAAGAATCAGTACAGCTAAAACAGAAATAAAATCAGAATGCAGGGATACCCAGATCATCAACGAGACGGAATTCGTTCAGGTAGATGCCTGCGTTTTATTAAGTGATTATCTCCAGAAATTATCTTACCTGTTTTTGATGTTTTTCGCATAGAGTCAAGCAGTGTTATTTCTTCGTTGCTCTGTTCCTGTCCCACACTTCTTGGGGCAATACATTTGGGTGTCCCTGCTCTGTCTAGGCAGCAATATAGTGAGATGGCCTGGGCTAAGACAGTGACCAACCCAAGTCACACAAGAGTCTCTGTGACTTCAGTGAAGGCCTGAGCCTCTGTCATCCAGTCATCAAACTGGTTGTTTCATTCTAGTTCACCAACTTTTTGCAATGCTTTAACGTTTGCTTAAGAAAGTGAATTTTGAGATTTGGAATTGCATGTGGATGCAGTCCTAGAGTTCATAGTAATCAGTGCAAATAGTATTTACATTAGATGAATTAGAACGTTGCCATTTTTCTTAACCAAATACCAAAAGAAAAAAAAAGATACTGCCAAGGCACACAGAAATGCTAAAATGATCCTAAATAAGATGTATGAGTGGTACTGCCAAACACGTGTTTTTATCCTTCATTTATTTTTCCCCGATTTGGGGAAACGCGCAAAGTTGATCAAAGGTGTGTAAATTATGTAATTTTCTGGATGATGTGTATTGTTCAGGAACCAGCAAAAGAGGAGACTGCCACCAAGCCAACCCCTGCCAAAGTCAACAGGACAAAACAGAGGAAAAGCTTTTCCCGGAATAGGACGCATATCGGGCAGCAGCGACGAAGGCACAGGACCGTCAGCATGTGTTCAGATATCCAGCCATCCTCTCCAGACGTGGAAGTGATTTCACAGCACAACGAACCAGAAGCCACTGTGCTTTCCGTTGAGCCGGAAGCCGAGACACCTGTGGCTGAAATTGTTCCTGAACCTGAAGTCCCAGCACTTAATAAATGCCCCACTAAATACCCCAAAACAAAAAAGGTACGTGGGACACTTGTTGCTGCTCTGTCTGAGATTAAAAGGAAAAAGTAGCTAATGCAGTTTAAGTCCTCAACTTACAACTACAACTGAACTCAAACATTTCTGTTGCAAAGCGAGAACCGTTAGTGAGTTTCTCCCCATTTTGCGATCTTTCTTGCCACAATGAACCATGGCAGTTGTTAAGTTAGTAACCCGGTTGTTTAAGTGAAGCTGGCTTACCCCGTTGTCTTTGCTTGTCAGAAGGTCGCAAAAGGGGATCACGTGACCCCAGGACTCTGCAGCTGTCATAAATATGAGGCAGTTACCGAGCATCGGGGTTTTGATCACGTGACCATGAGGTCACAATATACTTAAGTGTGAAAAAGTATGAATCACCTTTTACAGCACTGCTGTAGCTTCGAACGGTCACTAAACAAACCAGGGTAGTCAAGGACTATCTGTATGTCTTCTCTCTCCCTCCCTTCCCTCCCTCCCTCCCTNTCTCTCTCTCTTCTTTTTTTTATGTTCACCAGAACACCACAGTAAGGGCTCTGCTGATTTTTTCTGTTTTAGCACTTGGTGAGTGAGTGGTTAAGCGAGAAGAACGAGAAGCCGGGAAAGCCAATGGAAAACCTCTCAGAAAAGCCTCTGCGCATAACCACCGACCCAGAGGTCTTGGCGACCCAGCTGAATTCTTTACCAGGCCTCACTTTCAGCCCGCATGTATATACGACTCCAAAGCACTATATCCGTTTTACATCGCCCTTCCTTTCTGAAAAACGGCGGAGAAAAGAACCGATGGAAAACATCCTGGGTTCCTGTAAGAAGGTAATATTATCTGATAGCCTACGGCAGAGATCTCCAAACTTGGTAACTTTAAGACCTTTGGACTTCAACTCCCAGAATTCTCCAGCCAGCTATAGCTGGGAGTTGTAGTCCACAAGTCTTAAAAGTTGCCAAGTTTGGAGACCTGCCCTAGAATTATATAGAACATCCCAAAAAAATGAGAAATCAGTTTTCTGGATTAGGAAGTGGTGAGGGATTCCCAATTAAATTGCTTTTCAGTAGCAGCATCGAATCAGTTGTCATTCCACCATTGGGTGAAGGCCTTTGTTATTTTGGCAAGCTGATTACATTTTTTTTGTTCCCTATTTTGGACGTACAGATTATTCATATTTTGTTTTAATAATGATAGTAGCTTAAAAACAATGTTTGTATAAGGTGAGCTTCAAGGGTGGGATTCAAATTTTGTAACAACTGGTTCTGTGGGCGTGGCCATGTGACTGGGTGGGTGTGGCTTTTTTGCACCCCCCCCCCATTTTTTCGGCCTTCTGGGCCTCAGGAAAGCCTTTTGGGGGACGTTTTTGCTCCCAGAAGGCTTCCCTAGGGCTCAGGAAGGGAAAAAATGGAGCATGGGGGGCACAGCTCCCCCCTGCATTCCGTTTTGGGGCTTCCTGGGCCTCAGGGAAGCCTCCTGGGCGAAGCAGTGAGTAAGCGAGGGGAATCCCGGCACAGCTGATTATAGGAACAGCTGATCGTTGGGAGGGAAGAAAAAAAATACCTTAAGGAGTGACTGGGCAGGGAAAAACACAGAGAGCGATGTCAGACATGCGCACAATGTTGCCCATACGCAATAAGGACTGACTGGGAGGGGAGGGGCCAGCCAGGGGCATGATTTGCCAGTTCTCTGAACTGCGCAGAATCATAACCGGTTATATAGAACCAGTCCAAACCAGTAGAATGCCACCCCTGGTGAGCTTTAAGTGTCCTTTGGTGGCATCTCCCTCCTCATCTTCACGCCTCCTGTTTTGCAGCGCTGGTTAACGCCAGCCATGGAAGAAGANCATCTTCACACCTCCTGTTTTGCAGCGCTGGTTAAAGCAAGCTATGGAAGAAGAAAACTCGGTTGTTGGCTTTTTCATTTCCTCACCCCACGAAAGATCCAGAAGCCCTGCAGTCAACGGTGAAAGTAGAAGCCCCTTATTACTGACCGACAGCTGTTGTTTGCCAGGTGACGTTCATGATGTAGTTCACCCTTATCCCATGTTCAGGGCTGGTGTGGCTTATGGTTTCCAGACCACCAGTTGGGAAGCCTCTGTTTCTCAAATGCCTTTTTAACAGGTAGTCCTCGATTTGCGACCACAGTTGAGCCCAAAATGTCTGTTGTATAAGCGAGACAGTTGTCAGGTGAATGTTGCCCCATGTTTACAACCTTTCTTGCCACAGCGAATCACTGCGGTGGTTAATTTAGTAGCACAGTTGTTAAGTGAATCTGGCTTCCCTACTGACTTTGCTTGTCAGAAGGTCACAAAAGGGGATCACATAACTCTGGGAACACCACGACTGTCATAAATACGAGGCAGTTGCCAAGTGCCCCAATTTTAATTACATGACCATGGGGATGCTATGGGGGTTGTAAGTTTGAAAAACAGTCAAGAGTCACTTTTTTCAGTGCTGTTTAACTTCAAACAGTCACTAAATGAACTGCTGTAAGTCGAGGACTATGCCTCAAGTACTGATAGAGAAAGGCTCCCCTCCTTTTGGGGTGCGTGTGTATGTATATATAGCAATAGAACTTGGATTTATATACCTCTTCATAGTGCTTTACAGCCCCTCTCTAAGCGGTTTAGAGTCAGCCTATTGCCCCCAACCATCTGGGTCCTCATTTTATCCACTTCGGAAGGATGGAAGGCTGAGTCAACCTGGAGCCGGTCTGGATCAAACTCCTGGCAGATGGCAGAGTTAGCCTGCAATACTGCATTCTAACCACTGTGCCACCATGGTGGCTATTTTACATACATATTTACTTATATATATAAACGAAGTTTGTGTGGGAAGTTTTATTCATATATATCAGATTCAACTCCTGAAAGAAGGGAAGACCTCTTAAATGGTGGAGCAAATGCTTAAATCGGCCATGAGCATTTATTTCTTTAAAATGATAGTTCATTTTAGCAGCCGGTGACGAGTTCATGAACCTTTTCTAATCATACATTGTTTGCAACTGGCTACAATGTTAGCACGACCAAGAAAAATGACTTAATTGGGCTTCTGCTTCTCCCCATCGTTACTTACAGATCTGACAACGCCACTCAAAAAGCGAAGGCAGTACCAGCTGCTGGACTCCGCCTACTCAGAAACATCGACGCCCACTCCTTCTCCATACGCCACGCCCACCCACGCTGATCTCTCTGCCTCAGACCCATTGTTACTCGCCACGCCTCCCAGAATAAAAATGGAAGAGGAAACCTGTAGGAATGGTTACAAACCTATTTATTCATCTGTTACTTCGGTGATTCCATGTGTCCATGGAAACACAGTGCACTTTGAGGTGAGCCTTCGGCTACTCCATTGCCTTACCTTGTCAGATAAAGCAACCGATGTAGCTTAATTGCTTCAGGGGGGGAAAAATCAGCTCTGTTCATGAAGAATAAAGCTGTGCAGGTAATCCTCGTCTTACAAGAGTTCGCTTAGTGGCTGGTCAAAGTTACAACAGCANAACAGTTCGCTTAGTGGCTGTTCAAAGTTACAACAGCACTGAAAAAATGCGACTTACGACAGTTTTTCATAGTTACGACCTTTGCATCATGCCCATGATCACGGGATCAAAATTCAGATGCTTGGCAGCTGCGTCTGAATTTTGAATGCTGAATGCGTATGTCTGAATGCGACTTACGACAGTTTTTCATATTTATGACCTTTGCTGTGTCCCAAGGTCCCCTTTTGCGACCTTCTGACAAGCAAAGTCAAATGGGGAAGCTAGATTCACTACTACTTCACAACCAGGTTACTAACTTATCAACTGCAACGATTCACTTAACAAGAAAAGAGGTAAGAAAAGTCATAAAATGGGGCAAAACTCACTTAAGCAACAAGTCAAGGATTACCTGTAATCTCGCTACTGTTACCTTTAGAATCCTATGAAGGATGCTTCTTTTCCTAAGGAGGAAGAGTCAGAGTGGGTCATGGGCCCCAGGTCCTGTTTTTAGGGTTCTCTTCACACTCGGTCAGCTCCTGCAATGCCATCAACCCTTAACTAAATCATAGGTAGCTTGACATGATTGAAGAGAAGTTATTTTGTTCCTTATTTTCAAAAAATCATCAGAATGGTTTGGTTCTGCAGTTTTTAAACATTCTTACATTTTTTTTGTTACTGCAGAATATTTCTTCACCTGAAAGTTCTCCAGAAGTTAAGAGGCGAACATTTAATCAAGAGGTAAGTTTGTGTGGAAAGTTTTATTTGGTCTGCTTTGCTTATTTTTTTTTGTACACTGTAAATTCTTAAGAGAATGTACAGTTCAGGGAGGTTTGTAGGAATACACATTTGCAGACAGTACATCCTAAGAGATAAGAAAAGATATGTGAAATCCTGGTGAATCATTAATAGTTCCTAGGGACTGGCTTCCCAAGTTCCTACTTTCACAATGCAAGTAGGATTTTCTTTTAAAAGAAAAAAGTTGATGGAATGTACGTAAAAACTCTAAAGAAAATAAACTAACAGATATGCAATCTAGATATGGCAAAGTGTTCAGACAATGTTGTCTTTTAATGAAACTCCCAATCATAAATAAAGGAATCAATTTGGTGTCTTCCCTCTCAGATTGTCTCAATGCAGTCAACTGAGGAATAATTAACTTTCGTTATTCTTCCAGAACTTTCTAGTTATTAGGAATGTGTATAGTCACCAGCTATGATCCAAGATGGTTTCAGTAAAAGCAGTTTTCAAAGAGAACGACTGGAATAATATGAAAGAACAAAGAGAAATAAAGTTAGGCGTGTCTGAATGAACACATCTGTGTAACCTTAAGGAAAAATCTTCCATATTTTCTAGATCTTTATTGAATAGATCTGCAAGTTAGAATATTAAAAATTAAAATTGCACGATAGGAAAAGACAAAGAGAAATAAAAACTTATGAGTGTCTCAATGGTGGGATTCAAATTTTNNNAGGAAAGGTGGGGGGCGGGGCCAGTCAGAGGTGGGATTTGCCGGTTCTCCGAAGTACTCAAAATTTCCGCTACCGGTTCTCCAGAACTGGCCAGGACCTGCTGAACACCACCTCTGCAGTGTCTATAGGAACACACCTACAACTTTAAGGAAAAACCTCACATATTTTATAGATCTCCATTGAATAGACCTACAAGTTGCCTTTAAAAGCGAATCCAGAAAAAAACGAACTATATACATTAAAAGCAAACGACCAGAATAGTTACCACAGAGAGACCTTTTATTTGGGCTAATGGTTTTACTCTTATTTCCCCAACGTTTTCCCCCCCTCCCCCTGCCCCAATCTTTTTTGGACAGGGTTATGAACGTTCCTGCTCCTCCATGCTAGCACTCAATCCGTTCAGAAATGCCAGCCTCACGGAAATATGCCTGCAAGAAATCAAAACGATTGGCTACTCCAGCCCAAGGAACAGGTCCGATGGCCCCCGGCAGTGCTCGGGAGAAAAAGAAAGCCCCTCCTCAGAGCTTCAGCTTGGGATGGAAGCCATCGAGCAAAGTGCACTGCATAAAACGCTGGACGCTCCCTGCCACAACCGGACTGATGCAAACAGCCAACTGGAAACGGCTCACTGCGGGCGGGGCACGGTGTATCCAACCTGGATCAAGAGTCCCGACAGGACAGGTGTCAATTTCTCCATGAATTCTAATTTGAGAGACTTAACTCCTTCGCACCAGTTAGAAGTCGGCGGCGGGTTCCGGATCAACGAGTCGAAGTGCCTGATTCCAGACGACGCTCGGGGCCTGTTTGTGGAAACGCCCGTGTTTTGTACTTCTGAAGAGGGACTCACCGTTAGTTTTGGAAGGACTGCCAATAGTGACAACATGATGGATGGCAATTGCACACCCCAGAATCCTCCACAAAAGAAAAAGGTACCAATTCAAGTGAAAATTTAACTTTAGGCGCAAAGCGACAGCAGGAAGGCATTTCTGCTTGTCTCTACATTTATATTCTTAAGACTTTTCAAAGGCTTTAGTGTAGGTGCTCACTGGCAAACTGAATTGACTTATAGACTAGCAATATTGAAGGTTAATTTCACTATTGGAGGCAAATACTTATAGTTTACTTTTATAGTTATAGTTGTACTTTTTTATAGTTTTCCAAAGCCACAGGAGTAGATAAATAACAGAATAAAATGAAGGTATACAGGTAAGTCCTCGACATATGACCACAATTTTATTTATTTTATTTATTTATTT
>AZIM01003712.1:76498-87698 GCA_000516915.1 Ophiophagus hannah | reverse complement strand
TACACCAAGACCTGCATATATATATATATATATATATATATATATATATGAGATACACACACACACACATACACATACACATAAGTCATGACTTTTGACCATTTTTCACACTTATAATCAGTGGAGAATCTGGTCATGTGATCAAAATTCAGACTCATCAACTCACATTTATGATGGTTGCAGTGTACCAAGGCCATGTAATCAGGTTTTACAAACTTCTGACAAGCAAAGTCAATGAGAAAGCCAGAGTCACTTAACAACCATATTACTAACTTAACAACTACAGTGATTCACTTAGCAACTACGAGAAAAATGTCGTAAAATGAGGCAAAAATCACTTAAGAAATGTCTCACTTAGCAACATAAATTTTGGGCTCAAGTGTGGTTGTAAGCCAAGAACTATACATAATGTATATATAATGGGAAATAGGCCTGCTACAGAAAGATTCTTAAGTCCACTGGGGAAGCAACAGAAAGAGACTCTGAGTAACTAAATTTAATTTACCCCAGTTACGAGATGAGTTGGAGAATTGCTCTGCTAGATTGCCAAGAGTCCGTTACACTACCTTATAGCAATGATGATCTTCCCCGGAATACAAATGGTTCACACTTCCTGCCTTTTCCAGCTTTACAGGGCATCACAATAGCTACTTCACATATACCCACCAGAGTGTGTTCTTCCTTTATAGCTGGAATGCTGGTATGGTCCAGTTAATCCAGCTACTGGAAAACCCATAGGGAAACCAAGTAAAAGGAGAGGAAGGAGAGCCTTGTACTGACACCTAGAAGACTCTCCTACCCATAAGACACAGATACAAATCTGCCATGAACCATGGGAATTCATTGTTTGATTTTAGGGCAGTCTGGATTTTTCAGCCTAACTTATCTTACAGAAAATTATTGAGAAAAATACTTTCCTGACAGCATGGAACTACTTGAGTACACAGTTCTACTCTTCTAAGTCAGCCTTAGAGAGATTCTCCAACAAGCACCCAGGGAAGTAAATAGGGTTGTTCTATGAACAGCTGCTGGACAATTGCTAAGCTGGAAGATCAGATCAGATCAATTCAATGGGTGTGTATTTATGTATCTTTTCTTTGTTTGATTCTGCATCCATGTGATAAGGAGAAATGGGCTAGGTTGTGAAAGTTAACTCGGTGTGACCGTTTCATGGACCTAGGAAGACAGTGCATCTATCTAGAGCTTAAGGAAACAAGAAGAGGTTGTGTTCAGTTCCTCAAGTACAGTAATCTAATGGGGCTATACTGCAAATCCAACTCAATAGAGGACACCCTGGCATGTCTCTTCAATCAGACATTTTGGCTTTGATAGCTGAACCTAGTATTATGGTTATGCAAACCCAAAGAGTTTCAATTTGGGCAATAGCGAGAAAGCAATCAGGTAAGAAACTAGATCAGATTTTCTGCTTATTGGTTGGATGGTAAATGAGAAACAAGCCCTCATTTCTCTTCCATTTACATGTTCATAGTTTACCCAGCCCCATCATGACAAAACAACCAAGTTCTGACACCAGAGAACACCAACAAGGATATCTCTATCACTTCATTTGGAATTAGGTGGGTTTAAAACCCAGGAGGAAAATATATTTTGATTTCCCCCTTTCTAAAATTTATTCCTAGGAAATCTACAACGAGCACATGTGTCACATGGAATGGAAATGCATGGAGAACGTTAGAGGAGCCATCAACTAATTTCACAGCTCAAGGTGAAGATGTGCATAGATTGATTTATTCATTTGATTTTTAAGGCTTCCTCCTCATCAAATGACTGTGGACAATTTATATAGGACTAAAACTATCAAAACAACAAATTCATAAAAATCATTTTTATTTTGTATCAGACAATCAGACAATTAAATCTAAAACACTCATAAGCATGGTGGCACAGTTATTAGAATGCAGTATTGCAGGTTGACTTTGCCCACTGCCAGGAATTTGATCCTGACTGGCTCAGGGTTGACTCAGCCTTCCATCCTTCTAAAGTTGGTTAAATGAGGACCCAAATTGTTGGGAACAATATGCTGACTCTGTAAACTGCTCAGGGAGTGCTACTATATAAAGCACTGTGAAGTGGTATATAAGTCCAAGTGCTATTGCTAAGCATGATGCCATGATTTCTTGGCCTTGTGCCTAGAGAGAAAAGACGTCTTCACTTTGTCATCAAGTACACGAAAAGAAGAATAGTTGAGAATGCAGTAAAGCATATTAAATCTTTTATAGCAAAGAATATTCCGCTTTTATATTTCAGAGAAATTATTTACAGATTTGTTACAATACCATGGGCCTTCTAAATTAGGAAAGTGGTTGCTTTTTTAAAACAAAAAATATCTAATTATTTTAACCCAGACTCTTCTCCAAGAACTTCTGAAGGCATCCTTGACCACTTTGTTTCTCAAGCTATAAATCAAAGGGTTCAGTAAGGGGATAACGATTGTGTAGAAAACAGCAAGAATTTTGTCACTCATATCTTGATGGGGTGATTTGTTGCTAGCTTTTGGTTGGAAGTGTAAAATAAGGATTGCCCCATGGAAGATGGTGACCACGGTGAGATGTGAAGTGCAGGTGGAGAAAGCTTTCAGCCTGCCTGCAGCAGAGTGAATTCCTATTACAATATTAGTGAGAATGTATATATAAGAAACTGTTACACTCAGGATGGTGATTATTTCCACAAGCCCAGCCACATAAAAGATCAGAAGTTCATTGATGTAAGTATCAGAACAGGAAAGTGATAAAAGTGCAGTGATGTCACAGAAAAAATGATTGATAACTGAACCACAAAATGAGAGTTGGAAAGTAAAAATAGTATGTATAAGAGAATGTAAAAGACCAAGAATATAGGAACCTGCCACCAGAAGACTACAGGCCTTGGGAGACATGAGGACAGGATATAACAAGGGTTTGCAGATTGCTACATACCGGTCATAAGCCATTGCAGCAAGGAGAAAGCACTCTGCACTTCCCAGACCTATAAAAAAGTACATCTGTATTGCACATTCGGTATAGGAAATTGAGTTTTTATCTGCCAAAAAGTTTGCTAACATCTTTGGAGCAAACACAGAAGAGAAGCATGCATCCAGAATGGATAAGCTGCTGAGAAAGAAATACATAGGGGTATGGAGACAGGCACTGGTCCCTATTAAAGCAACCATTCCTAGATTTTCAATCAAAGTAGTTACATAAATGAGAAAGAATATTAAAAAGAGGACAATCTGCATTTTAGGACTGCTTGTTAATCCTACTAATATGAAGTCCTTGACAGCCGAGGTGGTGTTTTCTTCAAGCATCACGTCCAGATTTTTGCCCCCCATATCTGCAAAATTCCAAAGTATAGATAAGGAAAAAACAATTTTTGTTTTTATACAACACAAAATGAATGTATGGAGTTTATTACCATCAGTGAGTAAAGATATTTAAATAAGGTGATAAAAATCTTTTGGCAATAAATCTGGGTTCCAAATGAATAACTATGTCAGTTTACTGTCTGCAGGCAGCAAAACCAATAAGTAATTTTGAACTGGCTTAAGAATTTAACAATTGTATTTAATCTATAACCTGATGTACCTCAGAATTGAATCCTACTGAAGCAAATTTATATTACATGATTGAATAAATATACATGATCATTGGTTAATGCTTAAAAAGTATCTTGGGCTACTATTGGCATGATGCTATCCCTTAAGTATATGATGCCATTTAATACAAAACCAACCCTAATACAACATTAACTATAGTTCTGGAAAGAGAAGTAAAATTAAGATAATTTTAGTTTAATACATGGCCATTAAATTAACAGAATTTGCAGCCGTATATTTTTTTCACTCATTTTCATAATTTTCTGAATAAGCAACTAAATGTGTTCAGATTCATTTCTGAGCAAAAGGTAATAGTTGGCAATTTAAAAGGCCAGAAATAAGCCTGAAACACATGATCATTTATATATGTATGCACACACATTTTTCAAATTATTAGAATTTGTTTAAATTTCTAAAATGTAAGCAAAAGTCACCAGTAAATAAAGACATCCAGGTAGACACGATCTTCTCTCATTGAACAATTACAATTTTCTCAGTTTAAAATAATGGCAGATTTTGCACAAAATAAAATCTGTCATAGGTAAAATACAATCAGGTCACCCCTTTTGTTTGCCTAATGCACATTTTCTAGGGACCAGAAATCCAGCTACATGCAATACCTATGTTAGGTTTCTGCATTCCCCCCACCCCCTTTTCCAAATACCTTCTGTTTTTGTTTTAAATTAGTTACACCATTGCAGTGCCGGTGACCTACAGAGTAGGTCCAGCTTTTGTTTTTAGAACTAAATAAGAAGGATAAGAAAACAAGACTTTGTATAAAATTCAGAACTTTTCTTGCTCCATCTCCATGCTTGACAACTACTCAAAACATGTGCTAGATTGAACATAGAATTAAAAACAAGGGGGAAAGGGAAGAACACTGACTGAAAATGGAAAGGGGAGAAAATGGATATCTTAAACCAAGTAGTTCTGGGGAAAAATAATGGAACTGGATTGTACATAGTCTAATTAATCATCTTAAACCCCCATATCATACGGTAATAAAACAGGTTGCTGTTTTTAGACTCTCAGTATATTAGTTATATAAAGTTGTTCTACCCCTTTAAGTTCCAAAGGTGCTTTTTCAAGAGGCAACTGGATTTTCTTGTTTTGAAAAACAAGAAAGTCCAGTTGCCTCTTGAAAAAGCACCTTTGGGACAGCTATGACCTGGTTTGCTGAGAATCTCCATATAGATATCCCTTTAAGTAATTTCTTTCAGGTAAAAGCTAAAATGAACAAAACTAACACAGTATAAAGTGAATATTTACTTACCTTGGGAACAGTCTTTGCAGAAATTTAATATAATTCACAGTTGGAGTAAGAAGGAAGAAACACTTAATTCTCTCATGCTTTAAAAACTAAAAGGCAGCAGCCTTTTTTCCAGCTGTATAATGGTTTGTTGAATAATAATAATGGCAGTAAAATCATAAGTTTCTGTCAATTTTATTTGCAGAATCTAACGCAAGCAATAAATGTATTTTTAATCATCAATCCCATGATTAATTATATCATTTAATACCAAAAGGACTGCTTTATTTTCTTCATTAACCTGCCTGACCACATGTGGTCCCTAACACTTCTGCTCAACTACTCTAACTGCACAGCTGGTTTCTAATTTTCAATCCCTGCTTTTTTGCAGTTCTTAGCATAAATAGAAATTGTTTGCTGATCTGAATTGGTACAATATGTCCTTGCATAAGTCTCTGAAGCAACTTAGTTTGGCTGTTCTTGGAGAAGTTAAAAGGAATTTAATTTATTCCCTTCTGAATTTTTAAACCATTCTGAGGTCCCCTACAAAGTTTGTATCTCAGCAGAATAAAAATGGGACACTTATTTAGTTCATGATTTCTTTCCTACATTACCTCCAAGAGGCAACATAGTTTTCATACAGTCATAAATTTTGCACTACTGTGATTTATGTACCTCCTAAATCAGAGGTGCATGGTCTGCCTTCTTCATAAATGTATGTCAAAATGCACCTAAGTGTTATCTTTTTTTATCTGTTTCTTTTTTATTTGGTTTTAGAAAATGGTTTTTCTTTTTTATTTGACCTCCCTGCATAGTTGCATATTTTGGAATAATAAGTATAACAGGGCTCCAAGCATAAAGTTGTTATATATTAATGATATTGGTTTACATATATATGAGAAATCTTTCTTATTAATCTTATTTCAATATAAATTTGGGATCCCACCTGCTTACTGGAAACATTGAAGTAAATTAGATTCTTATGATGGAAAAAGGCTAGAAATGTATAAGGACTTTTACCCTCTTTGGAGGGATATTAAACAGGACCTACAAAGATGAAACAAATTGCACCTATCACTATTGGGTAGAATTTGTGTAATTAAGATGAACATTTTACCAAAGATGCTTTTTTAAATTCCAGACATTATCAATACTCACAACCGATAATCCATTTAAGCAATGGCAGAAGAATATTTCCAAGTTTATATGGCAAAGGAAAAAACCAAGAATTAGATACAAGCTATTGCAAGATGCTAAGGAAAGAGGGGGTTTGGGTTTACCAGACTTGAATTTGTATTTTGGTGCATGCTGCCTGGCCTGGTTAAAAGAGTGAGTGAACCTCCAGAATAAGAGGTTACTTGAATTAGAGGGCCATGAATTAAGGTTTGAATGGCATGGTTATCTATGGTATGATAAAACTAATGTTGATTTTAATCATCATTTTGCTAGATGTGCCATACTAAGAGTTTGGAATAAATATAAAACAAGATTTTCTACAAAGTTGTTCCTTCTTTGGGTGTCACCCCAGGAAGAAGGTTTTTTTTAGAAAAGAAATGATGGTGAAGCCAGACTGGTGGACCTATGTTAAAATACTATCTTTCAACTCTAGTGAGCCTATACTAAAATCGAGAAAAGAACTTGAATCAGAAGGTTATGTTTGCTATTGGTTTACATATCAACAACTGAAAGAAAGATTAAAGAGTTGATTTTGTTAAGAATGAATTGGAAATCTTACTATGTGGTAATGATGAACATATTACTGCTAAGATTTATAAAATGTTATTGAAATTGAATTTGGAACATGAACATGTAAAACATTGTATGATTCGGTAGGCAAGGAATCTTGAATATAATGTGATGCTTGAACAATGGAAAAATGTGTGGATGAAGGGTTTAAAATTTACACTAAACTATAATTTAAAAGAAAAATTTTATAAGATGATGTATTGCTGGTATTTAACACTGCGTTAGGTATTTCAAATGAATGTTGGATAAAAGTAGTGTAAAAGTAAACAAGGGACTTTTTATCTTTTATGGTGGACATGTGATAAAGCAAAGAAATTTTGGAGTAAGATTCGTATTTTAATACAGAAAATTCTTAAAATGAAGATAAAGATGAAACCAGAAACTTTTCTTTTGGGTTTAATAGTAAAAGACATGGAGAAAAAATTTGGAACTTTGGTCTTATATATGTTGACATCAGCAAGACTACTGTATGCACAAAAATGGAAGGACATTTTGATTCCCACCATGTACGAATGGCTGCAGAAGCTGATGAAGTTGGCAGAAATGGCTAAATTGACCATTTTGATTAAAGAAAAGAATATAAGTACCTTTGTTGCTACATGGAGACTACTTCTGAACTTTGTGCTTGAGGTGGAAAAAATTTCAACCCAGTTGGAAGAAGAGCATGGGTGAAGGTCAAAGTCTGTACAGAATTTCTACTGCAGCATCATTCCTCCAGAATATAAATGGGCAACCTTAGTTCTCAAGCAAACTGTTTTAGGAATGACTTTCTATCCAGTATAATCATTTAAAATCAGTTCAAATTTCTTATATTTCCAAGACCGTTCAGTTTGCTCTCTGTTTCCAACACCATAGCAGATTCATGATAGTGTATTTTAAGATTACCCTTTATGTAGTTTTGGAGGGTAGATTTAATAAAATTCCTTGACATAAATGTGTTGATATGAGAATTCATTGGTTTTGATCCTTTCTTGATATTTAGGGAACTCTGTTATTAACTCTGCTTATTGTGTGTTTCCTAGATTCTCCTGTGACCTTATGTAAGCTTCTTTCTTACAGGCCAAGATTTCAAATATTTTATGAACTAAAAAGTGTTTGAGAACTGTCAATTGCCTTAGATATATAAAAACATCAATTTTAGGAACTCGGTTTTGATTACTATTTTAAATCATTTACTTTAAAATTGCTAGTAGTTGATCTGTATTTAGTTGTACAGTGGACTGCTCTTGAAAACCATCTGGAAGCTTCAGCAGATACAGAATGCTATTGTGAAACACCAGGGCTTCAGATGCTGTATTGACCACAAGTCTGATTCCAGATACAATTCAGGGTGCTAGTAATAAACTTATAAAGAACTACATGATTGGAGCTTGGATATCTGCAGGACTGTTTTTTCTAGATAGTATCTGCCCATCTATTGGGTGCCAATGCAGAGAAACCATGTTACCTGTCCCCACCCCTTGTGGTGTGCCTTGGGAAGGGACTTCTAACTAGCATTCTCTGCTGGAGCTCTCCTCTTGAGGAATCAGTTCCTTGCTGAACAAAGGCTAACAATCTTGTTGTTAAGATTAGCAAGATTAATGAAAACTTGATGACTTAAGCAGACATTTGGGGATGGTGACATGAAGGATAGAGATACCTAATACAGATATTGGTGCTGTTAACTATGATATTGTGATTGTGCTTAAATTGAGAATTTGTTTATCTATTTTATAATTTTATTGTATATGCTTTGTAAACCATTTACAATCATTTCACTGAACTGGCACAAAAGCATTTAAAATAAGTGAGTAAAACAAACAAACAAACAAATGTTTATTGACCTATCATAGAAGTACCAATTTCTTTGTTTCAAATAAATCCTTATATTCTGCAAATTATCAGCACTACATTATCCCTTATAATATTAAGAAACACTCTAGTCTACCATACCAGCACAATGCCACCCATTTTGATGTGGAACTGGCATGTTACTGTGTTTCATTCTGAGCAATGCCATTGTAGTATAGGAACAGGTAAGGCTGAATATTTCATTTCTATGGGTTACATAAACCACTGTAGTATAATAATTAGGTGTTGGACTAGATCTGTGGATGTCGAGATTCAAGTCTACCGCCCTCTCCCTCTCCCTTCCTCCCTCCCTCCCTCTCCTCCCTCTCCCCAATCAACCTTATAGCATTGTGGTTATATGGAAAAAATGGAAGGGGATGTGCTGTGTTTGCTACCTTCAGCCCTTGGAGGAAAGGCAGAGTATACCACCTTCTCAGATAATGTTAAACTATGAAAACCTGAAGACAAAGGAATATCAGAGTCATGCTAGAATCTGCACTTCATTATCATCTGTAGTTGTTTCTCTATCAATGATATAGAAGAGGTGCTCTATAAAATACTATTCTGGCACAATGTAAATGTTTAACAAATGCAACAGACTTTTTGATTGTCCTTTATATACACAAAAAAGAGATTGCTACAAACATTAATTGTTGTTGCTGTACTTGAACATACTTTTGAGAGAGATAAAAGTGACTAGTTCTACTTTCCCAGATGTCACTAATATGAACTTAACATCCTCTGGTGACCACAGCTTCAACCTCTGTGGAAACAGAACCTTTATTTTATTATTTATTTGATTTATTTGATTTGTCAATCGCTTACAAGACAAGCTTACAAGACAATAGGCAAGACAATAGGTATAAAGACAATAGGTATAAGGACAATAGGTATAAGTATATATAAGTATAAACATAGTTNGGTTTGGAGAAGAAACCACAGAGTCAGGTAGAGTATTCCAGACATTGACCACTCTGTTCTTTTAGTTTGTTTTAGAATATTTACCTTAATATTCTACCAGGGACTGATCCTATTCAAGTTTGTAGACTATCAAATAAGTTATCAGACATGACTTTGTTCCCCATTTGCACATCAATGTGAGTACTTTCAGTAATATCTGAAGATCAATAACTGGTCAAAAATTTCACATCTAAGAACCTCAATCTGAAATAACGATCAATTGCAAATCGCTTTAATATGATTGTAATCTAGGAGAGTGCAGAGTTAGTCTCTATTGTTCTACTGTTCCATTTTGCAAGAACAGACTTCCTAATCATTCTCTGAAAGGCACATTTCACCTCTTGATTCCTCAAGGCATAGATCATGGGGTTCAGCATAGGGATCATCACTGTGTAGAACAAAGAGGCCACCTTGTCTTGATCCAGAGTGTAAGTAGAGGTTGGTCGTAGATACATGAAGAAAATTGTCCCATAGAAGATGGCCACCACAGTCATGTGGGAACTACAGGTGGAAAAAGCTTTATGTCTACTCTCTGTGGAGCTTATCCTTAAAACGGCAATCAGGATACAGGAGTAAGAGATGAAAATGGTCGTTGTGGTGGTTACACAGTTGATACTAACCAGAGCAAATATAACCATCTCATAAAAATGGGTGTCAGAACAAGAAAGTTTAAGCAGTGGAGGAATATCACAGAAATAATTGTTGACTTTATTTGAGCCACAAAAAGATAAAGTAAATGTGAATATGGTGTGTGTAAATGAATGAAATAAGCCAACTACATAAGAACCAGCTACAAGCCAAGCACATGTTTTCCTGGACATAATGACCGGGTAATGAAAAGGCTTACAAATAGCCACATAACGGTCATAGGCCATTACAGCCAGCAGAAGGCATTCTGTAACTCCAAAGATAACAAATAAAAACATCTGAGCTGCACAGGCTGCAAATCTAATGGTTTTTTTCTCTGCTAAAAGATCCACCAACATTTTGGGAGTGATGGCTGAAGAATAACAGATATCCACAAAAGCTAAATGACTAAGAAAAAAGTACATGGGGGTTTGAAGCTGTGCATCACATCTGATTAGTAAAATCATTCCCAGATTCTCCAATAAGGTGACAGCATACACATTTAGGAAGAGAATAAAGAGAGGCAATTGTAGCTCTGTTTGGTTTGTCAATCCAAGAAAAATGAATTCATTTATGGTAGTATGATTCTGCCAGGACATTTCCCCAGCAAGAGTTCCTGTTTGAAATATGAAACAATACAGTGAAATGAAATGTTTACCCAGACCAAACAGGATCATATCACCATCCATTTTTCTCAGTTAAATCAAGATCTTGTTACTTTTTAGTATTTAAAAATAAAATCTTAAAATTATACGTGAAAGACAGAAATGAAACAAAATCTGATAACTAAAAACCTCTAACCTACCCTACAACTTTGCTGACAGCATTTCTCTAGGTGGCTTTTCCTTTTAGTTTTGTCCTTTGTCAAAAATAATAATAATAAAGAGTCATGCAAGCAATATTCTCCTCTCTCTTCCCGGGTATATTTTACCCATACGTTACTAGCTTCCATATTTTTCTACCCACCCACTTTTGATTAACCTTGCAGTACCTTGGCCCTTTTCTTCCCATCCAAATAATCCTTTTGCCTCCTTTGAATAGCTCTCTAGACTCTCTTCTTCCCTGGAACAGTTTTGGTATTAGCTCCACCATCACTTAATTTTTTTTTTGCTTTCTTCTTCTTTTTTTTTTAATTTTAAAAACAACTTTATTTACAAACTTAAAAAACACATGTACAAAAAACACTGATAGAAAAT
>AZIM01003710.1:151508-161516 GCA_000516915.1 Ophiophagus hannah | reverse complement strand
GGCACCGTCTCTTAAAAACGGCGTGCCCACAGGCCACCCTCTCATCTTACGGAGAAGCACGAGAGAAGCGGTTTCAGAGTAACACCCTTTTCTTTGCAAGGCAGCCAAAAGAAGCCCCTTGTACAGAGAAGGGAAAGCGAAGACAGTTCTGGCAGCACATCTCCACCTGGTGCTCCTCCAGCACATTCGAGGCTCGGGGTGGGTGGGTGGGTGNACCGGAAGAAGGCAAGCCGTCCAATGGGAAGCCGCCCAGCCACACAACCATCAATGAGCCGATGAGTCCTTACCTCCCTCGCTTACTTGCCCTGCCCAGCCCCACAGCCATGCAGGAGGGGTTCATCCAGAACAAGAGCACATTAGTCACTGCCATTTTTCACTTGCCAACTTTCTAGAAAAAAGTCCTGCCCTGGGCCATGGGAGGGGTGGGGCGGGGAAAGAATCTGTGGGGCGGTCACTCAAGCATGCCACCCCAGGGCTGATAAATAAACAGAGAACGATGCTAAGAGATCCGTTTGACAATGTAAGACTTTTTCACAGGAGGATTCCTCAGACCACTAGTATCTGGTACATTGCTAGAAGGTAGGCAAGTGGAAAGATTTCTTTCTTCAAGAAAAAAAAAAAAATTTACAAAAAAGCAAATATATCTATAACTTTTTTTGTTTGGTTTTATTTTGCTACCTGGGGAAATCACAGTTTTGCCCATGGCTATTTTTGGCAATGCCATGGGAAGGCGCCCAAAAAAAAAAAAAAAAGGAAAAAAAAAAAAACAAACAAACCCAAAATGAAACCCCTCCCCTCCCCTCCCCCCCTCTTGCTAGCTTTTCTTTTTCTGTGCATGCGCGTCGGAGTCATGGAGAATAACTGGAAAGGAGGAGGAAATGTATCCCCCCGCGCATGCTCCATGCACCAGTGGGATACATTTTTGGTCACCCCATCGCGGGCTGGTAGAACCACACCTGGTTTCACCTTTTCCTCTCCCAAAGGGGTTAAAGAGAAAAAGAATGGGAAGAATTCGGATCGGCTGGGCTCCCCCACTCACCCTGTCCCGCAAGAAAAGCAAGTACCCCACGGTGCTGACCAGGTTTGACTGCCTACCACCCAACAGCTGTCATTTTTTTCTTCCCTCTTCATTCTGTTTCTTTGAGTTCCTGGCATCCTTAAGTATCATTCAGAATTGTAATGCTTTGCTTATTCCCTTTCTTTTCCTTGTTTAAGTTTTAATTTCAAGAGATTTTTGTTGTTTTATTTTTTATATATTTTTTTTTTTTAATTTTTTATGTTGAAAAACAGTTCAAGTTTTACGCCAAGCATCACTGAAATTTTTGGAATACTTTTTTTTAACATACAATGACCTTCTCTTCCAATGCAGTCCTCTCTCTCTCTTGTGGCCGTAGGATTCACCTTCAGAAAAGGCCCCGAGCATTTTTATTTAGTGGTAGGTGAAAAGTGTCTCACCTCTCTCTCTAGTTAGGCCAGCTGTGACAGGAAGGAAGGAAGGAAAGAAGGAAAGAAGGAAGGAATGGGCAGGGAGTGAGATGTTCCCCTAGGGACCCCTGACGCCGTGTCTGTCTCTCTCCTGGGGTGGCCAGTGGAGCAGCTGAGGCCTTTGGAGTGCATAAAATGCAGCGGAAAGCCAGCTGCTGGCTCTGCCCTCCCCAATGCCCTTCTTAAGGGGATCCTTTCCACATCTCAACTTAGTTCCGAAGGAGACCTTCAGACCGATCGGCCCTCGCGTAGCTCCCGAGCCAAGGGTCAGGGCCTCGTGTGTGTCTGGGACCGAGAGCCATCAGGAGATGGTAGGCATTGTCTTGGCCATAGAAGACAGACAAGGGACGTATCCAGGATCGTGACATGGGGCTGTGTTCATCTAGGTGTAGAGGTCCAAGCCACCCAATGGAGATCTAATCGCTTATATACATATTCATTTTAGGATAGAAAAAGTGGTAGAGCAGAACCAGACCCTAAAAAGAAAGCCACTTTTAGGTCCATCACCTCTACCCTGGCCTCCAGCTTCAAGAGACGTAGGTCATCCAAAGACACGGTAAGAGGAAGAAAAACAATTGTGCCCTCTTTCTTTTTCTCTCTCTCTCTCTCTCTCTCTCTCTCTTTCTTCTTCTACCATCCCATCAACTACCACACACCCATCCCAAAGCTGCCCGTGTGACCTACCATAGCCTCATGTCCGTCAAGAGTCAGTTGGTCGGTCGGTCAGTCAGTCACTCAGTCAGTCAGTCAGTGAGTCAGTCCCGTGTCCCTTGGCAAGTTTCAAAGCCAGAGGGCAAAGGAGGTTTATGAATGCTTTGTAGTGTTCTGTGAAGAGTTTGGAGATAACTGCAATGAGTTTCTTGTTCTAGTTTACTTATTTATTTCTTTTGGGTTCTTTTCTTTCATTCTGTTTAGAATTGTGGTTTAAGTTTTGCTCACTTTACTGATACCAACAAAAATCAGCTCCCCCCCCTCCCCCACTGTTTTCTGAGTGTCCCTGTACCTGTTTGTCCCTATATGCTTAAAAATGGTTACCGACCCCTCCTGCACTCACAGTACCCCTCCCTCTAAATTCTTCCCTTCTAAATCTGGGCAATGTCTCACCTCACGCTGAGCCACATGTTCATTGTATTCTTTACTTGTAACTTCTGTTTGTGTTTTTCAAAAGAAAGAGGACATTTTCTTTTCTTTTTTTTAAAAAAAATATATCGTTTTACTTTACTTTTTTTTTGTGAATAAGTGGCAAGTCTCTGCTTGTAACACTCCGGACTGAGCTGTGCAGGCTGGCAATCAACAATTCTTTGGAGTGTAGAGCTCTAGAAAGCAAAAGTTGTTGCTGTGTGTTGGTGTGTATCTGCCCCCAAACCCTAGCGATCCAGCCCAATGAGAAAAATGCTCCTCTGTTTTAAACCCAAACACCCTGGCCAAAGGAGAAGCTCATGGAAACGCTTGCTCTCAGCTTTCTGCTTTTCAACACGCCCCTCAGCGGGGCAGCAGGGGCACAGGGCTGCATGTAAAAGTGGAGCAAGGGAGGGCATCTCCCATCTGCATGACCTGGACTGGATCCCATGTACTACTGCATGTTGAAATGTTTGGGAAGGCTGCCACGGAATTTCTCTTTTCTGCTCTGCAGCACACCATCAGGAATTGGCTCACAAACCTATTTTTCTTGCAGTGAGCTTAAATAAAACTTTAAAATATTTATTTTTATTTAATTTTTTTTTCCTTTTGAGGGAGGGTATCGCTCATAAAGAGTGTTTTTGGAACTGCAGGAAGCTACCAGGAAGGCGGGGAGTTTCTCCCCCCTCTCCCCCACCCCCCAGAGTAAGGCAGGAGAAGTGAGAAAGCTTTCCCTGCTGCCTGCAGACTGGGCAGGTTTGCGGATGAGCTTAGCAGTGGAACTGAAAAACTTGGACCTATAGAAGAAGAAGAAGAAGGAAAAAAAAAAAAACTCAGGACCTGCAAAGGAGGAAGGACATCCAGATTCCAAAACTTCCCCTGTCCAATGCACCCCAAAGGAAAGCTCTGAAGAAACCGCTGCCTTCCATGGGTGCCACCCGTCCTTTGCTAAGGACAAAGGAGCACAGCGTAGGGACAGGGTACGGCCGGTGCTCCCCCAAGATGCTGGCCCAGTTTTGTACGAGGGAGAGGTTCNCAGCCCCAACCCTGCCTCTCAGAGCAGCCCCTAGCTGGGGCTACTTTAAAATGCCTCCTCCTTCCACAGGCCCTCGGGCAGCCTTTGGGGCAGAGTTGGAGGCAGGAGGTCTCCTCCCGATGGATAGGTACGTCCCAGGAAAGAAGCCCAAATGGTGTTCCGGGCAAGGCATAGCCAAGCCTCCCGAAGCAAAGCCAGCTAAAACAGCAGCCTGCTTGGGAGTCGAACTGCCCCAGTCACTGTCCCTGCAGCTCTTTGGGGAATTGAGCAACTAGGCTGAACCCTGTGCCGGTGCACAAGACACCCACTGCCCTCTTGCAAGCAGTCCTAAAGCCCTGTCTGTCCTAGGTGGGACAGAAAAGGGAAGACGCCCATTGGCTTAGAAGGGTGGCCTCCCTATAGCACACAGCCCCCTTCCTATCAGCACCTTAGAAAATCTTTAAGGTGGTGGCTCTGCCTGAACAACGTCCATCAAACCCCACCCCCAAGTTTGGGGACCCAAGGCAGAGACCCCCCCCCTTCCTCCCTGTGACCCACTCTTGTTGGTGATGTGATGTGGCCCAGCAGAGCCACCTGGTTGCTCCCTTTCTGCCCCCAGGCATCTCTGGGGGAAGGCCCAGCTCCCTTCTCTCTCGAGGGAAGGGCAATTGGCCCTGCCATTGTGGAGCAGGGAGTGGAAGGGCCAGGCAGCGGCTTCCCTCCCTCACTGCCCCCAAGGCTGGCAATGTGGAGGGCACAACAGCAGCCTGGCCTGAGGGGATGCCCCATCCTCAAGCAGCCCTTGGGGCCCCAGATTACAACTCCCAGCAGCTTCCCTTTTGGGCCGCACACGAGGAGCCCTGCAGGGAAGGGCATCTGGCCAGGGGCAGAGAGTACCCGAGTAAAACAGGAGGGCATGGCGGCCCCCAGGGTGCCTCTCTTTTGAAGGGTGCTTGGCTGGCAGTGGGTGCTCTCGGGTGCTTGCACTCTCCAGTTAGCCTCCTTGCACACCCTCCGCTGGCCTCTTGCAAATACGGCCCGGAGGGCTTCCTGGGGCCCCAACTCCACTTCCTCGAAGTGCAGGACTGTGCCTGTTGGCAGGCCCCTGGAGCTAGCCTTGTTTGCCAAGGGCCCCTCCGGGAAGGGAGTCTATCTGGGCCTTGCCTTGCCCAAGCTGGCCATGCATTCTGCTCAAGGCAAAGAAATAAATGCGGGGAAAACCATACCCTTTGCAGCCGAGCCTCCAGTTCAATTCCAGTCTGTCCACGCCTCCCCAGTTTAAAATGGAGCCCAGCCTAGTGTGTCTTTTTTTTTTTTTAAGGCAGGCTGAGCTGCATCCAGTGCCAGCCTCCGGGTGAGACTGCCAGCAGCAATCTGTTGGTCCCAGCAAGCCCAGGGCAGGCCAGGGCAGGCACAAAACCTCTGTGGAAGAAAAGGACCCTCCCGTCCGGAGTCCCAGCGACAGCAACTCTGCCATCCGAGGATCCAACTTTGGAGACCCGGATTTTGTCTCACGGGGTCAAAGGACATTCCCAATTTTAGGCTTCCCAGAGGGAATGGGCTGGAAACAGACTCAAAGAAGACGGAAGAGCTGATACGCCTGTAAAATCCCTTTTCCGTCCTACTAGAACGCAGGATCAGTGGATCACAGCAATCCACGTGGCAGTTCTGGGCTTGGGGGAAAAACACCACAAAATTAGCGGGTAGGTTTCCCAGCCATGACGTCCCATGGCCATCTCTAGTTCAGGCTGCTTTCATCCCAAGGGCCCAGGGAGGCCACAAAGCAGGGCCCTCCCAGGGGCAATTAGGATGAGGACATCGACTCCGCCAGGATTTCTGCAATGCTCACGAATCCCCCAAGGTTTCGGTCCGGCCACGATAGGAACCGGAGACCGGGCTGGATTTAATCCAGTGAGCCTTCAGGGCTTTTGTTAGGGAGCAAAATCAGCATCAAGCAGGAAGCGGCCTCTGCGTCAAGGCACAGCAGCTAGCCGAGTGGGCAGATCCGTGGCTGCGTTTGGGGGCCACGGCAGGTCAGGCAGGTGAAAAACCCTTAGACTCCAAGTCTCGAGGGAAGAAGAGAGACAGGTTGACATGCGGTGAGGGGAAGGGACGTTCTCAATGGGTTGCTCAGGCTTCTCGAAGGGCAAATGCTGCAGGTTTGTTGGGCGGGCGAAGTGGCATTCTGTGGGGGCACCGTGGTGAGGGTCGATGCTCTTTGCACAGCTGGATTTTGCCTTTAACTCTGGAACTGCAGCCAATGCCTCTGTAATAGACAATGTGCCATTCATGCGCCTGCTCCCTACAGACAGCCCCGCGATGTCACCACGCCCAGCATCCGTGAGCTGCAGTGCAGATAGCCCTGTAGAGACTCCCGGCTTCAGGAGCTGCTCAGCACAGGGTGGGCTCTCGTCCTGAATGTTGATTGACTTTTGTCCTGTACCCACGTCCTGTATTACGGGGGTCTGTAACGGGCAAGGAGCGTGAGGGCCCAGGCAGGGGCGAAGGGCAGGCCCCAGAGACCCCGGGAGGAGGGCGCCAGGAGGATGGGGGGGCAGGAGGGGAAGTGGGAGGGGCTGGGGGGAGGTTGGCATGAGCATTCTCTGAAATGTCCCACCTACAAGGAAGAGACGTTGACTGGCCAGAAGTTGGTGGAACTCCAGGGCTGTCACGGCTGAAACGTGCCAGGAGGGGAATTAGTTGCTCTCCAGGCGGTTGAACCGGAGGGCTGCAGAGGCTGTCATGTAACACNNNTGCAGAGGCTGTCATGTAACACGTCCACCCACCCCACCACCCTGTCCCAAGCGGGGAACCCCTGAGAGATGATGCAGGTCTCTGCTGTCCTGGCAGGCAGGCGGGGGAGGCGCAAGCAGTGCCGGGAGGGAAGAGCAGCGATCCAACTTGGGCGCACCAACGATTGCAGCACTGCCTCCAGGCAAGAGGGAGCAAAGGAGGCCATGGCTTCCCGCCGGGCATTCCCTTCGTGTTCCACTCATGTGTGCCAATCATTGGTTGTTGTTTTTTTAAAGGGTGTTCACAGCAGCACTTTTAAAAAAAAAATCTCTGGGGCAATTTGAAGTTTATTTTTTGCCACAAACTATTGCTAGTAGCTTTGAACCCTCTAATGAATGTCCTAGTAATAAATTGAGGGGATCTGCTTTTGTTCCCCAAAAGGTTTTCCTCCGAGAGGGCGAAGAAGCGGAGTGGCCCCTCCTAGGCACCGGCCCTCCCTCTTCCAGCAGGGACAGCAGAGACCCTTCCAGAGGCCTTGTCTCTACATCCCCCCTTAGCAATTACCTCCCCAATTTATCACAAACCAAGCTAACTTGAGTTGCATCGTTCTTCACTCCCTGGCCACTGAAGCCACGTCCCAGGGTGCTAAAACTAAGAGGGAGAGGAGAGCCAACTCCTGGTGGCTCCGGGGAAGAGACTTTGGGCCCGGGCCCGGCCAGGCTTCCCTCGTGGGCTGCATCCTGTGCAGGGGACCTTCCACTGGCACTCCGCACGCGCAGGCTGTGGCCCGAAGCGAGGGGCAGAGAGGGCCCCGTGCATCATCCCTCAGCGATCTCCCACCGGGACCTGCGTCTCAGTTGCATCAGCTGCTCGCAGCTGACCCTGCCCTGCCTAACATCCGGCCTGTCTGTCTGTCTGTTTGTCTCTTGCAGCAGTATCACCCCACAGACATCGCTGGGCAACTCAACCTCTCTGACCCCTCGGTCAGCACCGTGGTCTGAGATCTCGGGACGGACCAATGGAGACTCCGAGGGCCCTTCTGGAGACACCAAAGGGAAGCCTTTGCTATCCACCCACGGCGTCTGCGTTGCTTCCTTCCCTCCGGCCCCGATAGACCCCTGCTTTCTCCAAGGGGGACCAATCTCACTTGCGGCCTTGGGATGAACTACTGAACACCTGGGGCCTGGGAGCACCTCCGTTTTTTTCTAGAGCATGACCTCCATTTACTTCTCCTCCAAGACACGCAGAGAAGGTAGTTCTAAGGGAGGACACCACCACCGCCATCTCACCAAGGAGAGGATGGATGGCACATTCAGCGAAGCGGACCGGGTCCCTTGCCGAGGGGAAGAGTCTCGTCATCGTTACCTGCATGCACAGAACCTCTTAAGCCCACCTTACTTCACACGACGGTTTCCAGACCATATCAGGGGGCAGCAAAGAGGCCCCCAGCCCCACAGTTCATCATTCCCTATGTTTATATATAGCGTTCTGTAAAAAAAAGGCCTGTTGGTCCACCATGTCCCACTCAGCGAGCCTTGTGGCCCTTTTTTCGGCTGCTACCGTGAAGGTGCCAGTGTTCCCTCAGGACACCCAAGGTTTTCTCTGATGGGGGGTGAGAAGGGGGGAATCTGCCCGTCTCTCTCTCTCTCTCTGTTTTGACTACTTCTTAGCTCATTTGTGAAGCAGAGTTTTAGCCAACCCTTCCCAAGCCTCCCACCTGGTAAAGCAACATTTCCGGTAGGACGGGAAGTTCCCAGCTTCTCGGCGACTCTTTGCTGGCTGCCGATCCAAATCTCCAGCTCGCTCCTCCTTTGCAGAAGACAGAAGTGCTTTCTCTGCCACGGACGGACGGATGGACGCTGGCGCTGACCCCTTTGCTCCTCTCCTGGGCTGGGATCAGGGGTAGCAGCCTTGGAGTTGTTCCTTTCTTCTCCCACGGTTACGGCTACGTGCATCGAGATTTCTAACAAACCTCCTCTGGCAAACAGGCCCCTGCCAAGACCTGCTAGCATTTGACAGGGAGGGTCCCGATTCTTTCCTCCCCTGGCCCCCACAGGGCGCTCCTCAGAGCCACCCCCTCCCCACAACCAATTATCCCGCGGTCCAGCATGTGCCACTGCCTTCTGGAAAGGAAGCCAGGCCTTCTGGCTCTCCAGCTGAGACTTATTGTGTTGGTTCCAGAGCTTCCATCTCTTGACCCTCGATCCTCACAATATTTTGCATTCCCGCACTCAGGAGGACCAAAGTACCAGCCTTATCCCTACTCCAGCAGCTCTTTGCCACCTAATGCTGGCTTGTCTTCTAGGATGGTTACGAGTTTGACTGAGGTAACCCAATAAAAATACCCTTTGGGCGTTAAACTGGAACCCCAAATTTGTTTTTGCCATTCTGGGTGCGGAATCCCAATCCAGATTAAGATAATCCCATTTTGTCCAAAGATTATCCGCTCTGTCGAGAAGCAGGAGCGCCTTTCATC
Organism: Ophiophagus hannah; assembly: GCA_000516915.1. Lineage (NCBI taxonomy): Eukaryota > Metazoa > Chordata > Lepidosauria > Squamata > Elapidae > Ophiophagus > Ophiophagus hannah. The sequence continues at coordinate 152,688 of AZIM01003710.1, read as the reverse complement.
TGCTCCCCTCCATGCCGCGTGGTCAGAGCCCGGGGCAGGCTGCAGGGGCCAGCTGGCCTCGCCATGGAGGCCTGGGCAGCTCTGAGCGAGCGAGGCCAGAGTGTCACTCCGGTGCTGCCAGCGCTTCTGAGAGCCAGCCAAGCTGATTCCGCACAGTTCGCGTTGCAACCGCCTAGGGGTTAGCAGAGTAGCACCAACTTGGGTTGCCTCTCAAGAACTCCCAGCTTGGAGGAGGCACCTCAACACACAACCACTGCCTGCTCCTTCTACCGGATAACCCCCCCACACCTCCCGGTGTACCCTTCAACCTGGATCCTAATTTACCAAGCTGGACTGTGTGCACCTACATGCGTTCTGTACATGCTTACTCAGTAGTGGGGCCCATTGCACTCACTGGGACCTTCTCCTAGGTAAGTAGAGATGGAACTGTAATTCTGACCAGGCTTTTTGAAATAAAGCAAATGACCTTGGACAGGTGCCCAGAGCCGGACTGAAGAAGCAGTGTTCAATAATTAAGAGTTATCATACTGATGTATAGTTCTGCTATGGGTTTTTGTAATAGTGAATTTAAATCCATTAATTTAAAATGACATATTCTTGCCTCTGTGTGTGTGTGTGTGTGTGTGTGTGCGTGTGTATCTGCAAGGACGCTTTGTTTAAATTCACAGCGAAGAGGAAAAACAAGAGGCAGCAGTCTGTATTTTCCTTCCTCACTCTGAATTTAAAATAAAATTTCCACAAAGACTTGCCACAAAAGTCTTTCTCTGCTCCTTACAGGCGCTGGGGAAGACTGGCTGGTAGATGTGCTCTCAATTCCCCAGACGCAGCCCGGTTTTAGAAGTCAGCTGTAAAAGAGGGCCCAACCACGGCAACTCTGGAATTCTTGGATGGTTCAGCAAAAATAAATACTGAAAATACCTGACAAGTTGCAGTAGCTGGAAGCATAAGATGCCATCTGAGGTGGAGCTGGAAGTCACCTGCAGAGGCTGGAGAAGATACCACACTGAAGGCCCAGCAGGAGGAGAAGGGTTGCTTGGAGAAGGAAGGAAGNAAAGAAGAGAAAAGAAAAGAGAAGAAAAGAGAAGAGAAGAGAAGAGAAAAGAAAAGAAAAGAAGAGAAAAGAAAAGAGAAGAAAAGAGAAGAGAAGAGAAGAGAAGAGAAGAGAAAAGAAAAGAAAAGA
>AZIM01003706.1:141890-163745 GCA_000516915.1 Ophiophagus hannah | reverse complement strand
AACTCAAACAGAAACATGTTGCAAGTTCAGAGCAGAGCTCCAGTNGCAGAGCTCCAGTCTTCAGCAAGCAAGCAAGTTAATTTCATCTTCAATAGACAGACTCAGAGCTTAACATAGCTGCAGAGTTGCAGAAGTTAACACAGAGCCACACCTAGGCTACTTTTAGTTTCATTTCCAGCCTAGGCTACTTCTAGTTCCAGTTTCCAAACTATCCTCATTGGCTGATTTAGTTGCTATGCCTATTCATTGGCTGACCTTGTTGCCATGCTCTATTCCAGTTCATGAATATACTCTGACATGATACATGAAATATAAGTAATGTGAAACATTAATAAAACCTATTTTTAAAGAACTAGTCAGCCATAATACCCTGTGTAAAAAAATTTTATAGCAATGATTGTTAAGGAAACTGCAGATTTTCTTCTAAGCAGAAATTCAATATATAATATTGAGGATTTGGTCAGCATGAAGACACTTACAATAATTTTTTAATGAGGAATTCATATGTTCCCAATAAAAATGGTGTTGGAAGCAATATTCTTCTGGGTTCAGTTCCAAGTGGGNNNAAAGACACTGGATTCATGGAAGTTGCTTGGGAAGAAGGTTTAATGGTGGACCAGACCACATGCCTGGGAGCTCCTGGGCGAAAAGGGAAGGGGTGCTGAGAATCCCCTGGCCTCATACCCTCTGTTGGGCCCCACTCTAGTTTTCCTGTTCCTGTGTAAGAAATGTATTCCATTGGCCATCAGACTCCCAGGGGTGGGGGTCTTAGCTAACTTTGTAGACTTTGTCTGGACCACATGGCTTCACCTGAGTGCTGGCTAATGCAATCTTCCCAGGTGCCATTTGGTGAGATGGGTAATCCTATCATTTCCTGAGGGCCATGTCTTAATCNCATCACCCTGGAGCTGAAGGGGGGGCAGGGAGCTGCAGGGAGCTGCTTTGTCTTTAAAACATGTTTCTCCTTTTCTTCATCCAGGGAAATAAAATATTCTGCCTTTTTAATACTTCCCAGAATATTTCATTCCTCCAGGAGAGGGTTGGGTGCCAACTTTCTACAATATAAAGAACTAAAGTTACAGCAGGAATAAACATACCTAATTATATAGCAATATGGGATGGGAGTTTAAAATCTAAACCTAACATTTAAGCAATCTATATATATATATAGTGTGTGTGTGTGTGTNTGTGTGTGTGTTCCAGCATAACTCTGGAATACCTCGAACAATTTCAACCAAATGTGGTACACAGATGGCTTACCCTCTGGAAAAAAATACTGTGAGGAGTAAGACACCCCTAACACCCCTTGAGGGTGGGGTGCCTTAAAATGGCTACTAAATGCCACATTTGAAGCCATTGATTTCTAATCTATATGATACAAAGAGCAAAGCCGGAGGTTGAAATGCAACGCGAAGAAGAACTTAGAGCAGGATATAGAAATACAAGTCTGAAGCAGGAAGCTTTGTTTCCAACAAAGAGCAAAAGGCACAAGAACATTTTTATATATAATGTGTGGGTTATGGGTCTAGCATAATTCACTGGGGCCAGATGGGCATGAATGGGTAGACATGGCTGGTGGGTGTGACTGGGTTGGTGTGGGTGGGTTAGTGTGGGTGGTTTGACATGGCTGGTGGTCAGAGGTAGGACAGCAACTGGGTGGGTGTCCCTGGATCTAGCAGAGGAACTAGCACGGACTGGTCAGTGCCAATGGGTTGCCCCTGCCAACTGGATGCTGAACAAGTCGCCCTAGCCCACTGGACATGGGGACAACTCAGCACTCCACCAGAAGAAACATCAGCCCTAATGTACGAGTCCCCGGACTGCATGCCCCACTGAACCTCCATCCGTTGACTGGGCCCACAGGGCTCTCCATACCTGACTCACCAGACGTCCTGCTGCAATGGCAGGTGGTAGAGAAAGGGGCCTGCAACTAATAGGGCAGGACAGGGCAGAATTCTCAGTGGGCAGTTCTGAGTGGTGTGGACTGGCAGCAGCAGGAGCAGCAGTGCTGACCTCCTGGGAAGGACTATCCTGCAGGCTATGCAGCCCATGGCAAGTAAGCAGGCAAAGGGTAGGGGATGGCAGGCTGGAACCAGGAAGCAAGGTAAGAAGTCCCTGGGTTCCACTACAGCTCAGACAAAGTTTCTGCCAGCAGTGGGCAAAAGTAGGTGTCTTCCAGGAATGCCAACATTGGTGCCCGAGTGTCGTCTGTGGCCCTCACCAGCCAGGAAAGCAGGAGACACACCTCTCCTTCTCTCCCTTGCTGATGTTCCCCCAAAGATGACATGTCTTAGCTCAGCCTGATTGGCACATGTGGGCGCCAAAATGCCAGTGAGGGCAACTCTTCTGCTGAGCACCAGAAGCAGTCATGTAGCCCGTGGAAATTGGGGTTTGTCCCTAGCCCAGGCCTTCCAGATGGGGTGCTCCCATAGATCCTTTCTTTGAGCCAGCTTCTGCAGCGCTCATGGTCAAAATAGCCCCAGCAGCACAAGGAGGCAAGTGAGGAGGATGGTAGATTTCACTGAGCACCACAATTTGTCTGCTTCCCTGCTACCCTGCTCCACTTATGCAGGGATCAAGCCATGGGCTGAACCAATGGAGCCCCCTTCTTCCCCAGCAGGTAGCATCCCTCATTTTGCTGGACTGCTTTGTTCACAGTGGGGGTGGGGGTGGGGAAACAGGTGTTTACCCTTCTCCTGCAAAACCAAAAGGCAAAATGTCATGTAGGGGAAATTCCATGTGTTGGTAGACCATATGTGGTGACAGTGCTGGCTGAACCAGAAGACTTCCAAATCAGCCAGACCATTTGCTAACTCAATCTATCCAGCTACCAACACATATACTGATACACTATGAAAGGGATCTGTGGGGTTCCTTGTTGGCTGAAATGGCTGTAATAGAAAATTTTTCTGGCTTCAGCCAGTGCCACCATCAAGCACAACACCCTGGTGCCAAATTTGGGGTTGGCAGGGGATGAACTGGGGAGGGGGAGAGAAATAGTTTCTGGCATGTTAGAAGATGAGCTGTGCTGTCTTAATGAAGTAGGAGATCTGAAAATCCTGATAAATTGGAGTTCAAAGAGTCCTACTTTCCCACATTTGAAACCTGTCTGCTGCTAGCCAAAAGCAGTCAATAGGTCCTGGGCAGATCGCTCCCTCTGCTGCATCAGAGTGGCTGTAGCAGCTCCAGACATGATGCAAATAGATTTATTTATTTATTTATTTAAATGCATATGCTTCCACCTCATTCTACCAAGTTATAGGCTGGGAAAGTATTATGTGAAGGTGTCCTTCAGGAAGTTAAAGAAACAATGTTGGGGAGATGTGTGTGTGTCTGTGTGCGCGTGTGTGTGCCTAAGACTCTATAAAAGAAGCAATACAGGGGCGGCACAGTCATTTGCAAGGAAAGACGCCATAAAGTGTTCATGTTGTATAAGTGGACCAACATGCTTTTAAAAAATTGATAAAAGGAGCAGCTTTGTTACATGCTCTCTTTCTCTCCCATGGGGTATAATCTGGATGGACTTTAAGAACCCCGAGAAATTCTTACTGGCATGGTTCCAGGTGGCAGTTGCAATTCATCCTCCTGCTTCTCTCCCCACCCTGTTCTATGATGTTCCTCCTCCATTTCCTTCAGAGTCATTTTTTGAAACGGTTTTTGAAACCTCTTGAGGAGGGGAAAGCAGTGCAACTCATGCTAAATATATGTCACTTGCTAAAGTGTTTTCCTTTTACTGATTCACACTCTGTCTGCTTGATTTAATCATTTCTTTGTTAAAATGTAAAAGGCAAGACCTTTTACAGAGCTGACTCTAGGAGACTAATGCCTCTCTTCTATGCTACTTAGGAAAAGGGAGGTCCATCTGGAAGCAGATTTAAGGTTATTATTTGTCAATTGGACTAAAGAGTCAAAGTGCCTAGCTGCAGCCACAAAGAAACTCCCGACCTTGGGATTCGCTTCCCTGCATTGATCTGTGTAAGATTGGTTGGGATTACAGAGGTAGATTTAAGCATGCTGCCTCTTAAATTAGCAAAGGTTCTGTCCATTTCAAAGATACAGCAACAGCAGCATTTACCTCTTATATCCAGAGAGTTCAAGGCACTCCATGGGCAACCTTAGGACAGATTCTGACCCTCCACCCAGCCCTTTCAGCCATGTCACTGCACTAACTATGGCTCTTCATTAAAAACCCTTTGGATCATGTTCGATCTCTGGTGTTTACACATTGATAAAGTCTTGAACCTGATGTGACCACATGCTAAATACATTCAAGTTGTTTACCTGATTACAATTCTGGTTTGTCATAGTCTTATTATTCCAAGATATAGTTAGACTTTCTTCCACTGTCACTGTCTGCCTGCCTGCCTGCCTGCCCACCTCTCTCTCCCCCCCTCTCTCTCTCCACTTTACCTTTGCCTAGATCAGCCTTCCAGTTTGAATGTTTGAGTATTTGTTCAATTTCCTGCCTGTTAAGTTTTCTCTTTTCTTTTTGGCTCTCTAAATCCTCAGTCTAATTGAGGAGCCAGAGAGTTACCCTGTTGAAGTCATGAAGTCATATGAGCAACTGTTGTCAGTTCAAACCCGGCATCCAAAAGAACTCCCTCAGCAGAAGCACAAGTCTCCCCAACCAGGCCCACCCCCACAGGGAATGATGTTGCTGTAAGCAAGCTTTGATCAGGATCTCTCTGGGGAAATTCACAAGTCCTTATCCCACACCAGAAGTGCCTGTTACTACAAATATAACTTTCCTCATCTCTCCTTCATCTGAAATGTTTAGCCCTACAACGTAACAGTAGAGCCTCAGTAGAGCCCAGCACAATCGCAAGTGATGTTTGTACAAGCATAGCTTATACAAATTCTCGCTCATCTGAAATGAAACCGCCCCCCTCCAACATTGTTTAGCACCACAGGGATTCAAGCCAGTAAACACACAGCTTCAACAAATACTCCTTCAGATGCAACAGACATCTTTCCACACCAGTTACCAGAATCACAAGGAATGATGTCAGTACAACCCCAGCCTGGACTCAGTTGGGACAGGAAGGCCTTCAATGGTCCATAGCCCTCCATTACCAACAAGTAATGTTATCCTGACTACTAATTTAGAAATGAGTAGCAGCACTAGAGCCATACACTTCAGCATATCAATGTGAGGCATTCCTACCAATTCTATTTCTGTCACAAGTGCCACAACTATCAAAGTACAGCAGCAACCAAGATTACTAGCAGAACTTCCACTAGCCCAACTACTAGTGCAAAGAGCACCAGCAGAACTACCACACCTGGTAAGCCCCAATTTCGTTTTGATTCATATCTTTTAGTTTTCCAAAAATCAAGAGGGTTTTCGTCTATTCCTGTGATCAGATTAGTGTAATCTTCAGTCTTAAGTACAGCCTGGATTTTCATTTTTCTTTGTCTTTTTTAATTTTTAAGGAATGGGTATAATTGAGAGTAGATGGTTCTCTGGCAATCTGTCCAAAATCACATCAACATATAGACCATTCATTTCTAAATGTGTTTCTAAATAGTATCGTAGACTAAGCATAAGAGACAATTCTCCCTCATAGTTTTAACATTTCTATTATGGAGAAAATATTGTGGCCTCCCAGTACAATAACTTCTTCCTTGTATCTCTTACTATTGGACATGTTGGGTGGAGTAGCAGTTAGTGACAATTCAGCAACATTTGAAGGGCCACAGGAAGTTCTCAGCTTTTCTACCAGGTTGATAGGATAGACACCTTCCTTAGGAAATATCTGCCTTGCATCAGGATTCCAGAACAACACAAGAGCACTGAATGTTCACAGTAAAGACTGAACATTCAGTGCTCCTGTGTTGTTCTGGAATCCTGATGCAAGGCAGATATTTCCTAATAATCTAGTTTGTATAGATTATTATTGCCTGATCATAGGAGAATAGTTTTCATCTTATTTTGCCAAATTTTGGCTAAAACCCAGACGGAGGCCTGGTATACAGAATTCCTTCCCCTATCAGGGATTTGGACAATATCTGAAGAGAGCTACTAGCAAATCAGAAGTAGTTCCCCAATATAAAGTACAAAATACAGAATAACAGACTTGGAAGGAACCTTTTAGATCTTTTAGTCCAGCCCTCTGCTCAAGGGGAGACCCTATACCATTTTAAACAAATGGCTATCCACTCTCTTTTATAAGTCTCTAGTGATGGAGCACCCAGAAGTTCTGAAGACAAGCCGTTCCACTGGTTGATTGTTCTCACTATCAGGAAAGTTCTTCTTCTTTTTAGATTGCTTATCTCCTTGGTTAGTTTCCATCCATTGCTTCTTGTTTGTCTTCTGATGCCTTGGAAAATAGGTTGAACTCCTCTTCTTTGTGGCAGCCCCCAATATAAACATTGCTTGTATTCAATGATGATCATGAAACATACAATAATTAGATCAAGGATTGAAGTTCCATGTGAAACCACACTCAGTCATGAGGCTTAGCTGGTGACTCTGGGTTAAAAAAAGTTGAATGGGAGAAAGCCACATATGCCATGAGCTTGTTGGAGGAAGGAAGGTTAGAAGCTTATGTTCTAAATTCTTATCAATAAACAAATTGGTGGCTCAGTAGATATGATACTTCCTTCAATGTTCTCCTAGAAAAGGCAGCATTATTGTGGTCCATGAAGTCAACTTCCAAATCAGAAAAACAAGTAATTTTTCCATGATTAAGAAGGAAAAGAAAATTATTGGAAATTCAGTGAAGCAGAAATTGGAAAAAATATTAGTTCTATCCATGAATGTAATGGCCCTTCAAGTAGGTAAATTTTCATCCTGAAATTGAGATAATCCTGTACTACCTGCTGGGACAGGGCAGAGGGCATTGCAATTTCAATTATTGATCTAATATCTAATATATTTGTTTAACTACTGTAATATTTGTATTACAATTGCAGTGTCATAGCACCACCTTCTGGACAATTTGGATAGAAAAGACTGACACAATGACATGAATGCTTCCAGCTCTAGTCTACTACTCAGAATGATACCATGTAGATAGCACTGAAGGCCACTGAGAGATTCCAAGAGAATTAGGATGTTCACACTCTACCAACCTAGTTTTCATGGTTGGTCATTCACCAAGGCAGCCAAAGCAATCTCAATACTAGAACCTGGGTGAACCCCTAATTCAAATGACTGTAGATATCAGTTTCATCCAAGTGCTTCATGCCATAATTCATCTGACTCTGTAAACCCTTGTTGAAAGGGAAAAAATCCAGTTCCAGTCCCAAGCGGGAATAAAATGGAGGCTGATTGGAAAGAAAGATCCTGTTTATTGACAAAGAGAAGCAACACACAGAGAGAGAGAGAATGTGCGGTTCTGGGACAGCTGACAAAATGGACTTGAGAGTGGGTGGGTTTTTATACCTTCTTTGGCCTTTGTATTTGAGATTACTGTTCCTGCGCAAGAACATGCCCTTTAATATTCTAATGGAAGTTCAGGAAAGATGTTGTTGCTACAAACAAGAGACGAGAGAGATGATGAGTATGAAAGGGATTCAGGAAACCATGTGTTAATGGGGAGAGCAAAAGCAAAATGGAAGCAGTGAGGATCAGCTATGGCTGATGGAACAGGGGAAGCACACCTACAGCTTCCAATTCTCGCCAAATACATCTTCAGTAATAGCCATAAAAGGCCAGTTAACTTATCCTCTAAGATAATATATAGCGAAACATTATAGATTTGGTAAACTTTCAAGATGTGTTTCGATAGCAGCTAAAAGGGAAAAATATTATGTTGCTATGCCTAATTATGAATTCAAGCTGTTTTTTTAAACAATAGGCTATCAATAAAGTGAGCAAGAGAAAAGACTGGTGTTACCTGGGTTTGATTATAATTGCAAAGTTGCAAGTCAGGACAAACGCAGGAGTATATTTTATGGGCAGCCATATAAATGTGATTAACTAATAAATTAATGAATAGGCATGATGGTTTTAAAAAGTTGGTTACAAAAAACATAATGCACAGAAAACAATCCTAAACAATGAACTGTGATTGCAGTAATAGAATATACATCTTTTTCCAAATGTATTACAAGGGTCATTGTGACTCCTCTAATGATCTCTCTCTCCCCCCACCCCAACAAAGAATTGCAAAAAGCAAGCATCAAAAGATACTATTTTTTTAAAAAAAGGTCTTGTAAATTCATTATGCCTTTTACACCTGGAGTTCCTGCATTATCTATCAAAGACAAAAGGTCATAATTAGGGGAAGCAAATTAGATATCTCCATTCTGATGGGTCTCTTTGAATAACTGTTTTCAGTAAGGAGTGTCTTTGATTAATGTTTCTATTTCTTTGAAAGAAACAAGCAAGAATGTGGATTCTGGTAGCAAGGCTCTATATTCTGATAAGAACTGGTTTAAAGTACTACTATTTTGGCTAGGGCACACTGACCTAAGGACCTTACTGTGATTTATGACTAACAACTCCACCTTGGGTAAATCAACATCACTCTGAATAGTTGCTTCTGTTCAGAGATTGCATCATATTAGATTACAGATCTACTAGTCACTTTCAAATGAGATAATACAATGCATTGTTCCATAATGTATTGTGGTATAATATCTTTTTAAAAGAAAAGTGTAACTTAGTGCTAGAGAATGTTGTGTATGCAGAATGTCCCAGGTACAGCATCCAGATTAATTTGTTAGAAGAAGTGAGATGGATAGTAAACAAACCAAATAAATCAAACTGGAAAGATTTCTGCCTGAAAATCCATAACAGCTGGGTTCTGCATCTCAGTTAAAGTGAAAGAAACAACATATTTGCATTTTAAAAATATTTTCAATACAGTGTGTAATTAGATGAAAGCCAAGCAGTGTAAGATATTATGGGGTGGTATATAAGTCTAAGTGCTAAGTCACTACAATGTAAAAAAAGATGTTAAGACAAAGATGATGAAGGGACTGGAGGTTAAAACATATAAAGAACAATTGCTGAAATTGGGTATGTCCAGTTTAATGAAAAGCACGACTAGGGATGACATGATAGCAATATTCCAACATCTAGGAGTTGTCATAAAGAAAAGGGAATCAACATATTCTCCAAAGCACATTGAGGGCAGGACAAGAAGCAATGGATGGAAACTAATCAAGGAGAGAAGTATTTCTATAGACAGAATAGTTTCCATTCATTTATTTATTTTGCCTATCAAATGACATTTTCAATTGGGAAGTGGAATTAAGCTTAAGGGTTTCTAACTGCTATTATCAACATGATAGAATCTGAGCCCTTTTGCTTTTTTCACACAAGACAATAGGGCCATTTATGATAATTATTCCCGTTATATTAATGTTGGATAGGGAGAATAAAAGCTATCCAATTTCTATAATTACAGAAAATGACAGTATGTAAAAATGACAGTATGCTTATCATGAAAATATGACCTAAATTCTAAATTTTCTCTGTTCTTCTATTTGAAAGGTATACTCTTGTAGCAGAGGCTAATATCTACCTGAGCAGCCAGTTGGAGAAAATCATATGAATTTACAATCTATGTTGTAAATCCAATACATCACTCTGTGGCAACCCTTGTTATTGTATGTCAGAAATACTTATTATAAACAGCATACTTGAAATGTCTATATTCTGTTTTGCCTGATTTTACTGTACAGTGCAACAAAGTGGACTTTGGCCATACCAGTAATACAGACATCTTCGAGTAATTGGGTTAGGGTTATTAATTACATTAATTTTAAAATGTATTCTTTTTACATTCTGTTCAGTGGAAAGTTTGCTTATACACTGTATCCTATTCCTGATCTTATTCCTTTCAGCACTCAGTCCGTGATTTACTGGTAGTTCATGTGCAGATTAAGCTGATTTAGATGGATCCCAGATATTTCAATTGCTCTTCCCAGTTTCTATTATTTATTGCTCTACGGACAGTGTTTTTCTTGTATTTTAGACTCCTGGGAAGTGGAGTGTAAAAGAGAGAAAGAAGAGTCTGTGCTTGAGGGTTCTGATTGTGATAGGAAGGATTAGTACAGAACGCGTTCACGGACATTTCCCGGGAGTTTCGCTATTGGAACGTTCAGCTCCGCGCGACGGCAAAAACAAACAAACCAGCCTGGGACTAACATTGCTACAGAGAGCTTTTTGCAAATAAGGTTCAATGAAACTTTAATACCCACTCTGCATTCGTGTTTGTTTTTTGCTTTGAATGCAGGCGGGGAACCTCTCGCCAAATTACAGAACAGAGAGAACAAGAGTATACAGAAAGAAAAAACACTTAGAACGCGTCCGGCACTTCTCCTCCAAAACAAATCGCAAACAACACTTTCAGCCCAAACTTACACAACCCAAACCGGAAGCTTCTACATTGTACAGTTCTATTGACTCGTCCTGGGGTTGCATTTTTCTTGGAGCCCTTTGAAGAGCTTCCTCCAAGCAGGAAAGGAAGTGGAATTATTTGTAGGACGGACAGAAGTTAGTCCTCCAAGGCGGAGGTTCCGTTCGGCCTCAGCGGCGATGATGAGTTTCGAGTGGCCCTGGCAGTACAGTTTCCCGCCATTCTTTACGTGAGTCCCGGGTCTTCCCCGTCCTACTTGTCCCTGAGATTAAGGAGCTCGTTCTTTTCTTCGAGGCACGGTGTGGGGTGCACGTGTTGGGAGGTGCCCCGTCGGAGCCCTCGTTCCCGTAGAAAGTCCCCCTCTTGACCTGTTTTGAGCGGAGTGAGACTATCCACGACTGTTGCTTCTGGTCTTCTCTCGAGAAAAAGGTCACCAGGTTTCGCTCCGGGTGGTGGGTGGTTTGTGTGTGTGTGAGTGAGTGAGTGGTTTTCCCCTTTCTCCGCCCCAAACTGCCAGGAGTGTTTGAATTACGAGGTTTCCGGAGGAAACTTTGTATCCATGCAATAATAAATCAGCTCACCGAAGGAACTCCTCCGCCCCGTGGCTGATCTAACTCAAAGTAGCATAACCAGCTAGCGATGAGAAGTATTGGGAGTTGTTCAACAGCAACAAGACATCAAGTTTCCAATCCATGTATTAATAAGTGCATAAAGACAGAAATACTAATTTGATTAACACAATCCACTTTTTCTGTAATCTAGTTTAAAACAAAACTAAGATTGCATTCAAAATGGAATATATGACCTGATTTGTCTATGGTTGTTAATAATGTCTTCTATGTAGTGCATTTCATAGGAAATACTCACCCCCCACACACACACACACAAACACTCCTTTTCCCAAGGATCTGAACTTGAAAAAGTCAAGTAGAAAAACAGATGGAATGAAAAGACAAAAGGATTGTATAGGATATATTGGGGAAATGCAACTGTGAGTACTTAAAACATGGCTAGTGTTGGGAGTAAGAATACCAGATTATATCAAAGATTTTGAAGAAATTTGGATTTCAAGGAAATATTTAAAGAAATTGAAAGGTGCCCCTAACATTTTTAAGAAGAGGGTTTTAGGCATAGAAGATCACAAAGAAGGGATGGAGCTGTGATAGAGGGTAAGACATTTGGAAGAGTATGGTTTGCATAGCGAGAAAAACTGCATAAAATAAGACAGGAGGAAAGCTATGGAATTTTAAATATGAAAGCAAATCATGGATTTGAATAAGAACCCCATTTTGGGATTTTGAGGGACCGCCTTTGATCTCAGTTGATGAAAGGTCGATAGCAAAACTTTGAATACAGTAGTGAAGATTGAGATGTACTCAGAGAGGAGAGTTGTGGGAAATGGAGGTGAATATAGCAAGAACTAAAGTTTTAGTTGAGAGGAAGGAGCATATATTTTCTAAAGAGAAGAAATACCAGTAAAACAGATCTCTCTCCTGCTAGTATTTCCCTACTGTCTTGTGTCTTCCACATAATAGATAGAATTTGAGTTATATTATGATGCAGAAATACTACCAGGAAAGAGGGCAATAAACTAGGGAGAATATTAAATGTTGTAGGATATAGATCATAGATAGGGTGATGCTGTAATTGTCTGCCAAATAAATAATAGAAGGGAAGAACATGAAATTGTGAGAAAGAATCAGCTACCTGGGAACATCATGGTATTAGAAAGATTAAGCTACCTGGGCATTGATTATGTTAACTGTAGACATTTCATTGACCAAAGGTAGACTGTCATAAAAGAAAAAAGCAGAAAAAAGGAATGATGAAGTAGCAAAAAATTATTTGGGGAAAAAGGGGCATTGGAGCTTAAAACAAAACTTCAAAATAAAAGAAAGCGAACTGGAGACAAAAGGGAACTGGAAACAAAATCCAGAGAACAAGAACATTTTCAGAGCAGAAGAGATAAGAAAAACAGATGAAAATTATAAGTTCTTTGGATTCAGCACCTGCCTCCAATAGATACTAAATTAGAGAAGTCTTTTACCACCATTCTTTGATAGCCACAATCAGTCAGTTAGGGAAACAGTAAAAACCTTCCAAAAGGAAGTACATAAAATACTTCTTGCTCACCTGAACTGATAACACCAATGGTTGCTGACACGTTTTACTTTTTTTTTTTATGTGAAGGAAGTTTTCTAGGTGGCTTTGGTGTATTATTTCCAGTCAGACTATTGGATCCATGATAATACAGGGGTGATAATGGCTGCAAAAATGTATTTTTAGGCAACATACATATAAAAACTGGGTTGGTTAAATTATTTGACTCTGGACAATCTCACTTAAATTGTAAAGCAAATTGGTAAATTGTTTTATGGAAGTTTGGAAAAACCATAAAGAATGTATAGCTTTGTTGGCAATCAGCTCTGGGAGTATTTAAAATAACTGAACTAATTTTGATGATTTCTTGTATTTTATTCAGGTCTTTAGTCAATTTTAGCTATCTTCTTTTCAATAAAGGGTCAAAACTTGGGGTATGATTCTGGAAGTTCTGTTTCTTGATTCTGATTTGGCTTTTAAAATTATTGAGCTTCTGAGATGTCAGCTTCTTTTACATCTGATTCCTTTTTGTGTTTTAGGTTGCAGCCCAATGTGGATACAAGGCAAAAACAGCTGACAGCATGGTGTTCCTTAGTGCTCTCATATTGCCGCCTCAACAAGCTTTATACTATGACTGTTCCAGAGGCTCAAGAGAGCCCACTGTTCAACAATTGGAAATTGCAGCGTATCCTTCCTCTACTATTGTGAGTCTATCTGACCAGCCTTGGTGATGTGACAAAGAATTCATCCAACTCCTGGTGATAAAAGAGTTGGCCTCTTTGTCAGTGAAAAGTTCAAGTTTGAAGCAAAATGAGCTTGTAGCATTAACTGAGTATGCTATTGGTGTGGTCCTAGATATAGGATTACATGATTTGTAAAAAGTACATAGAATAGACCCGCCTTATAAAAATTCTGGTTTTTAGGTAAACCACTTTACTTCACCTTAAGTTAGGATAATGCAAGGTGTGGCGTTTTTTTGGTTCTGCTGAGGAAAGTAAGTTCTTGATTTCTAAAGATGTTTTGATTTTAATCTCTGTTTTAAAATGCCATTTTCTGCTCTGAAGTCACATAAAATGCCTCGATATTGATTTCCCTGAAGGTGTGTTAAAAACAAAATGCTCAGGTGATGCTTGCTGTTGGCAAGATATTGGCGGCTTGGAAAAGAAACATTATACAATTACACAGAATATCTCCATTTGATGAAGAATTTTGTATATCAATTTTTCTATAATTTAGTTTTAGTTTAACTGTCACTGTAAAAAGTATAACAGCTTTACAATATTCACTAGAAAATCATTTTCCACTACAGTGCTTTCATATTTGGTTTTGTAAGGTATTGATTACCAAATTTTCTGATGTTCCTGTAGTTTTTAAAAGAAACTTTTTTTCTAATAGGAATTTTCCATAGAATTTTAGATAATAATTTTATTCCTATCAAAATCCTATATCATGAAGTTTAATTACAACTGCTGCCAGCTTGTTATTATGCTTATACAGTCAAAACTCTGGGCTGCATAAATATCCTGTTCATTCCTCCTAGTTCTGTGACCAAATACTACTCATGGTTATTAGCTGCATGGTACAATTGATGGGATGATTACAGTATGTGCTGCATCACAAGGTGATTTGATTGAGGCTACATAATGCTGCATTAGCATCTTGAACATTGCAATCCCAAATCTTGAATTACTTTTGAGTTAAATAGTTTATCACATTTTATCCTGTGCTTAGTATTTTCTTAACTATGGAACAGGAAAACTCTCACTGGAATCCATCCTTGTTGTGTTAGAGGAGCTCAGGAAAAAAGGTAGGTTTGAGAGTAACATGCCTCTCTAAACGTAAATATAATTAACTGGAGATATACATATCTCCTTCATTTAATTAAGATTAACATCAAAGTAGGTGTGACAAGACATTCAGCATTAAGGGACTTGATACAGACTTATCTAGAAGTAAGTTGGGCTGCTGGGATAGTTAGAACTGAATCCATTATTTCTGTAAAAAAATGTTTTTAACAGACATTGATAATAGAGATATTTATGTTTCATTCTAGGGAATCTTGAGTGGCTTGACAAGAACAAGTCTAGCTTTCTTATCTTGTGGCGATGTCCAGAGGAATGGGGCAAGCTAATTTACCAATGGGTAAGAGCAATACTTTTGGGGGTAACAATACAAAATTAATTAAGCTTTGGTAGAAAATAGTTTTGTAAAGACACGTTAAAACAGTTCCTTTCTCTTCCCAGAATTTGAATTTCAGCAGGAGCCCACAGTTCTTTTCTATCATATCTCCACCATGACAACACAAATGTTTTCTGCCTTTTGTCATATTTTTAAATGAAAATTTAGATGACCAGGGTGGAATTCCTGGGACAAGTTTGTGCAGCTTTGAAAGTACAAAATACCCGTAATCATAACATGCAAACTTTATATTATTTTTCATTAATAGCTTTGTATATCTTGAATATTATCTCGTTTTCAATGTTAAACCTAGTTGTCAAGTTGTTAATCATTTCACAGGAAATTTGTCTCTGAGTCTATTTCATAATGCTAAAGTTTATCTTTTAAAGCAGTACATGGATAGGAATCCAAAAAGTAGATCAATAGCTTTTATCCACCTGAGTCTGTCTAGATGAGATTGAGGTCTGAAATTCTTCTCCCAAAGCCATGACTTTCAGAAGTTAGACTGCTGACTGATACGGGACGGGGTGGGGAGGCTTTTTTATTGATGTTGCCAACTCTACAGTGGTTTTCTCAGGAGGCTTTCTTGCACTTGACCTTTTCAGTTGCTTTAATTGTTTTTCAGTTTTTGGGGCTATTTTTATTAGCTAGATGTAATAATCTATTTCTTACAAATTAGTTATATATTTTTATGTTTTATTTATATTTAAGTGTTGTGAACATCCTTAACAGGAAAAAAGTTTGGAATATAAAACTCATAATGATATCAAAGATCAGGTGTTGCATTTCTCCACCTGCCCCCTCCCCATTTCCAGGTTTTGAAGAATGGATTGACAAACTCGGTTTTCACACTCTATGAGTTATCTAATGGCGAGGATACAGAGGAAGAAGGTAACTTTCATCTGGTACATTTCCCATTATAGTAATATATAGCAGTGTCAAAAGAGAGATAAAAACTGTTTGTTTTCTTTGTCTCATTTTTAATCCAGAGAACTGTCTTGCTCTCCACATTCTTCCCCTGCTGAATTAAAGTTATTTTAAGTTTCTTATATTAAATTGAAGAGAGATAAACAGTTTTCACAATAGCAGAGCATGTGTTTCATATTATTTAAATGTCATTGGATTTTAATTCTTACAAATTGGATTCATGCCCAGAATATTTCTCTGATTAATTTGTTTCTATTTATCAATGAAACAGCAGGGCACAGTCATTATTTTGACTGTGTTCCAGATCAATGAGCATGCCTTTAATCTGGTTCCATTTGTGCTATGCTAAGTAATGAAAAAAGAAAGACAATTTGAGAACTATCTTAAAATTTCTAAGCTAAAAAGTAGGATTACTTATGAAGTTGTGCAAAGGCTCTCCTGGCAACAGCGGCCTTCTGCCCTTAGAGCAGAAAATGAGAGTCCAGTGGACTCTGGTTTTCCTTTTCTATACTTTGTATAAAACATTCTTATGCCAAAGCAACAAGATAGCTTACAGACTGTGGTTGGAAAATAAATTTGCATAGTGGTGAATATCTTATATGTGGTTGGAAAGCAAATTCTTTGGCCTAAATATTAAATAACTGAATTGGTTATGCTGTCCTAAATTGGGGCAGTGAGCCTTAGAAAGGCAAGAATATCTCAGCATGAGTGAAGAAAACTTTTGTGAACTTTGTCTGGCATTGCTCATACAATATCAAGCTTTTCTTGATAATGTTAAACATTAGATATTTAAAAAAATTATTTGAGTATTGCATTGCAGTATTGCAGGGAACATGGTGGTGTATTTATAACATGCAAATTCAGAGCTCTAGCAAGGTACCTTTTCTGCATTCTCTGTATTGCTAGGTGAGTTGCCACCAGTTCTGTCCCCAACCAAATTTTAGTATTGTTTTGTATATAAATCATGGGTGACTTTCTCTCAACCAAGGATGTTTTATTCTCTTCTAGAATTCCATGGTTTGGAAGAATTAGTACTTCTTCGAGCTCTGCAGGCTTTACAACAGGAGCATAAGGCTGAAATATTCACTCTGAATGATGGGCGGGGCGTCAAATTCTTCTAATGCAGATTCTGCTTTGGCTTCCTAGTGTGACTGTACAAAGGTGTTCTGGGTTTAAGAGCTTCTCTCTGCTCTGGTTTCCTTGCATTGAAGGTTGAAACAACAAATTGTATCTTGATGACTCAGCGTTTGACTCCATTTTCTTCTCTCTGCAGCTTCTGCCTCTTATTGCATTATGACGATTTGAATAGATTTATGGAGGAATCAGAATGTTCTTTGTACTCATATGACACAAAACAACTATTGGCTCTTGAGTTTGGCCTTCCAAATTGAAGCAGACAATAAAACCTGCTGCTTGCAGCAATGATTTGGGGATTATTTGGGGAATCAAAAATGCAGTACTCTCCAGTTGGGCAGAAAGCCACATAGACTGTGCTATCTACAGCAGAATGGGGTGTTAAAGACTTTGGACAAATTAAACTATACTGTGTTTACAGAAAAGTCCTCTGTGTTGACTTATCTCTGTGTGTGCTTTTCTCACACCAAGGGTATCTTCAATTCTTCCCTCCCATCCCCATCCCCAGGCTATTGTTAGTTTCATATTAGGGCTAAGTGGAGGTCAGCTGCCTCCTTGTGGGGTTTAACAATGTTTTTCCAGAAACAAAAAGTTGAGTGAACCATATTTCTTCATTTTTGATATTTATGAAGAAGAGAGGGCAATTCATTATCCAGAAGTAACTCTGTATTCAGTTTGGTTTCATCTTTCCATTCTCGGCATTTTGTCTAGAAGTTGGGCATTTCCCCTAGATTTTTTAGCATCAATTTTTAGCAAGTTTATTATGAAATATTTCATTTGAATCACATTTATAAAATTAAACAAGCCAAGAAAACTGTATTGAAAAACTATTTCTTCTGCTAAATCAAATTGGGGGTGGGAGATTTTGTTCTTCAGATATTTTTGTGCAATTCTTGGGATCACTTACTTTGCAGTGGCTGCAACTTTTAGGAATATATTTTATATGTGGCTTAGATCAGGGTATGATACAAAGGATCCCTAGGATTGCAAAATGAACTTATTTTCACGCGTTTGTTTTAGTTATGCTCAAAACTGAATTAGTTGTATTTTCCCTAGGCTGCCTATGGATAACAGCATTAAGTAGCGATTAGGAAAATAATTAACTGACAGACTATAGTG
The DNA here is from genome assembly GCA_000516915.1 of Ophiophagus hannah. Taxonomy (NCBI): domain Eukaryota; kingdom Metazoa; phylum Chordata; class Lepidosauria; order Squamata; family Elapidae; genus Ophiophagus; species Ophiophagus hannah. Next base: position 145,974 of record AZIM01003706.1, on the reverse strand, counting down.
AAGGTAGTATTTGATGAACCTCTAGACTTGTCAGAAGATTATTATTTGAATTTCATGGACACTTCCTTGACCTAAAAGGTTGTCCGGTTGACAGATTAGGACATCTCACCAAATAAGAAAGAATATTGAGAATTAATTAGTCAATTAGAGAATTAATCAAGCATGACTTTCCAGTATAGAATTCAGAGCTCATGCAGATGGAAAGAGATGGATTCACAAAACAAGGTCTTGGTCATTACCTTTAAAGCCCTACATGGCATGGGTCCAGGTATCTGAGGAGTCATCTTTCCCTGATGGGACAAGTCTGCTCCACTTGTGTCAGCAGAGCAGGCCTGCTACTGATCACATCTGCTAACATTGAAGCAGGCAGGATCAAGGAGAAGAGCTTTTTCTGCTGTGGTCCCATCCCCTCCCTTTTGGCCTTCTGGAAGGATATCAAAACCTGGCTTTGCCAGCTGGCCTGAGGCCCTGAGAGTGGGGCACTCACTGCTGGAGGTGGCTGAGGAGTAAGAAGATCTCATTCCTGTCCCATTTGGCTCTTATAGACACAGTTCTTAATATTTTTATGTTGATTCATTTTAAGCTTTTAATTATTTTTTCACTTTTTCGATAATTTGTAAGCTGCCCAGAGTCACCTTGCAGGGGAGCTAGATGGCATAAAAATTTAATAAATGATAAATTACAGCATATATTGTCACATAGATTGTGTTCAAATTACATTTTGGTCTTAGAAGAATGTAGGCTGCTTAAATCTACATTCTTCTAAAAGTTGACTTTAGCAAAGCAAATAGGAAAAGTTTACTTGATCAGATTTTCTATCACAAGCTCAAATTTTAATTGTGATAGTGGCATGGAATAGAAGTGTAGATTTCAACTGGCATGGGTGGGGAGTGTTTTATAAGAAGTTTACTTCTTGAAAACCAAATAGCACATGATAGAAAACTGCTCCAAGGCAAGAAAGTTTCTTCCTCAGGCAATGGCCTTTTGAACCTTGGCCCTTTGCTACCATGTCCTTAGATAACATCCATGAATGTTGAGAAAAAGAATTGTAAACAGGGGTCTCTTATCTATCTAAAATGCTTGCCTCCTATTCACATCATAAAAGATTCATCTTTCTGGCAAATCTTTTAAGTCTGTAACTATGGAGCCCTAGTCTGTTTATCCACAAAAGTTTTGAAAGAGGGCAAAAAGAGAAAATTGTAGCAAGAACATTGCTGCTTAGAGAAGAGATAACTGGCTTTCATAGTTCAAAAGAGCTATCCTGGCTATTTGGTATATTGTTGTCCCTGCTCTGCTACATTACTTCAGACCTCTTCCTTCAAACATACATTTCAGCCAATACTGTATGGTAGAGTTCCAACTCATCACAATCACTCTCTTATTTGTTGGGAACATAAATGAGAAGAGGCTTTTGGGCAAAATTACCAGAGTTTTCTAATCTTTATATGGTTATTGAAAATAAGAGAGATGCAAGGACAGGCTGTTCTTTGGACCCACTGAATATTGACCATATACCCATAGATTATTAGAACTCGATTAATATAATGATTTCTTATTTCCAAAACAAGTTTCTAGGGTGTTTTTTTACTTTAAACTAGAATATGATGTTAGAGCATCTAACCTATTTTTCATGAAAAGCTATAGTACTATATTATGACAATAATAATTGGAATACTAACATCCTTAGATCTTAAAAATAAAGCTTCCTTAATTTCTGCCATCTTGATGTTTTTGAGAGGAGTTTTTAAAAGGGGGGAATTAATCTTGCATCTTTCATTTATAATTATTGCCTTGTGAATTTGAAAAATGTGTTTTGATCCGACAAACTTCTGGTGGCAGTCACAAGGGTTAGGCAAAGGAGGATCAGACACATGAAAGTTTGCTGCAGCACTGTGTTGCAAGGCCTGTCCCTTTTTGTGAATATGTTGCAACAACACACAACCAAAAGGAGCAGGGCATGCCTAAAGCAACAGCAGGATTCAAAAGTATTCCTCAGAAAGCATCATAAGTCCCATGCAGAGATGGAACATCTTCAGGAACCTTTTCCATCACAGCCCTTTGAAAACCCTTATAAAAAAGTGGCGGGGGGCGGGAATAAAACAGGCATATATAGCAGATAACTTTTTGTTTTTTTGTAAATCTAGAAACTACAAAAATACCCCAGGGAATATATGATGATGATGATAATGGTTCTAATATAATTAAAATTAATAAATGAAGTATGGTATTATATTAATCCTTTGGATAAGTACTCTGGCCTGCAGGGAGACTGACACTAAAAACGTCTTCAAATCAGCTGTGCATCCTTTCAAGAAATGCATTTGCATGGAACACAGAGACAAATGCTCATGCAATTCTTTCTAGCATTGTGATGTTCTAAGCTTTTGAATGAATTTATGCATCTTACCCATTTATCCATTTGCTTATTTACTGAAACACACTAACTATAATTTAACCAGGACAGGCATACTTGGGTTGCAAAATTGTATTATTGTACCATTAAATGGAAATAAAATCTGACTAGTTTTTAGATTTCTGCTTCCATCTAGTGGTTGTCTTGATTTTGCAGTTCAGATATGGTAGTCCTATGTTTAATCTTTACTACTACCGTATTACAGCATTCTTTCCTGAACATGCTTGAAATGACTAGCAAACAGATAACTGTTATATCGACTTCCTTTCTTTTAGTCAATATTCCATTAATTTTACTGCTGGGTGAATCTTTCTATTCCTTCTCCCTGCTCTCAAAAACAATTTGAAAAACCATTATGGACTGATATGAAGACCATAAAAGCTGATATAAGGGGAGATAATCCTTCCACTCTTTAATTTCAAAGAAGAACTTATAAGATGAGAACAAAATGAAGCCAGCAAAGCTAATAATTACAGCATTACAAATTAGTGAATGCTCTAAGTCAGGCTTAACAGCAGTTTTTTTTGTTATGAAACTTAATTCCAGAAATTTATATTTAGACAATACAGAGAGGGTTGGTTTAGCAATCATTAACTGAGACTAGCAACTTAGTCATCAAGCAAAGCAGTCACTAAGTGAAACTGCAACTGTGCTTATGATCTTAAGCTTTCCTTTGCTTTACAGAGAGAATTGCTCAAAAGATTACTTTTTCATAATGCTGTAACTGTAGTTAAACAAGAACTACCTCTAACAAATTGTGATGTGACTTAGTGCATAGGTTCTCAAATTATATGTTGGAATCTTCTGGGAGAATCATGTACAACTTAGAAGAGAGTTCCAACTTTTTAAAAATGTTAGCTCAGACATGGTTGTCAAGCCCAGATTTCAAAGTATTACTAACTACAATGAAATAATTAGTAATCATGGGATCTTGCCCAAATTAATTTATCATCATAAGGGATCAGAGTATTGCAAAATTTGAGAATACTGAGACTGTTTTTTAGACAAGGTCATTAATAGCTTTTACTACCATTAACCTCAGTTACTCAGTTAATTTACTAAGCAAATTATCTGGCAATTTGATTAAATTGCTGTGAAATTTAACACTCCACTGGCATTTAGATTTCAAATATAAAACCAGATAAAATACATTCATTTAGTTTCTGAATGCTTTCATCTAGTATCAAATAGATATAAGATAGTTTTTCAGGTTTGAAGAAGACAAGCTGTTGTATAGTCATCTTGGACATAAAGGTACCTTTGTAGTTCTAGCTTGGAAGTACAGAATAGTTTGATGGGGGCACTAGAAATCCATTGTTGCAGTAACTATGTTTTTCTGTGATGCTATTCGTGGTTTGTATTAATTTTTGGCAGCATCTGTCTTCAAACTCAGTGGAGGCTTCATAGTGTATCATCACAGGTGATCAGCAGTTGCAGATTCTAATTCTCTTAGCTGAATGTCACAGTGAAGTACAATTTTTTTTACAGCATGTTTGTAGCACTAGCATGGTCTGTCTAAGCAGCTCTTTCCAGACTTCAATATACTATACAGTAACTGGCAAGGAATGCAATGGTCATCTGTTTTAATGATGTTTCCCAACCACCTCATCTGGCTTTTTTTTTAATTCACATTTATATGCCGCCCTTCTCCGGAGACTCAGGGTGGTTTAC
>AZIM01003706.1:74814-94443 GCA_000516915.1 Ophiophagus hannah | reverse complement strand
GTGGTTTCTTCCCCAAACCCCAAAAAGTTTAACCTTAGACTGTCTACTATTGACCTCAGCCCTTTCCTAAGAGGTCTGTAGGGGCATGCATAAGCGTACCAAGGTGCCTACCATCCCTGTCCTATTGTTTCTTTTTTTTCTTATTCGTATCCATTTCATGTATTCATAACCATAACTTATACCTGTTATCTAATAATCGCTTGACAAAATAAAATAAAATAAAATAAAAATAAATATTACCTCAGTTCTGGTATACATAAGATTTCTACCTAAAGACATTATGCCAAAATTTCATTAAAACAAAAAACTTTTGATACAATCTTGAGCAAACTGTTACAATTCAGCTTCAGCTTTCATTTGTTGAAGAATAGTATCTGACTCACATTCATAGATTAAAAATAACAGTGTGTATCACTAAACTGCCCAAAGAAAAGGAGTGAAACTTGCTGGTAGTCGTTTCTAAAAAGCAGCTTTAACTTGGGTGGGAAGATTTGGGAAGCTCCGTCCCATCACTCTATATGACAACAGGGGTTGCAGGTGCATTTGCATATATTTTTAGGGTTGAAATCAGTGACAATGAAAATAGATTGGAAAATTCCAACTCTGTCTTTAAAAGCAAACATTTTGAGTCATTCAAGTTCATGTCGTCTCATCAAAAAGTAAAGGCATGGCAAAGAATACAGAAATCTGCTCTGCCCACAAACTTTTACCTTATCAACTGCCATAAAACTATGAAAATATGAAGGCAATGACCGTCACAATGCAGTTGGGCTCCACTGGCGGACTTGGGATTTAAGAACCTTTTTCACTGAAAGGCGTTTTACCCAAAGCAAAAATAACACATTTTGCATTTCTATTACCCGTTAAAAAACAGCAGAACTGGTGGCGGCGGCGGCGGCAGTAGCACGATATCCCGTTGCTAACCTCTTGCTATCCTCGAACACACGGGTTACTAAGCATAAAGAAGGGTACACGCTTCCAGCTCTCTGGGGTGGGCGTGTCGTGTCGGTGCAGTGCACTGTGGCTCCCTTGGGAAAAAAAGAGGTAGGCGGCGAGCAGAACATAACAGGTTAGTTAAAAGAGGGGAGGAGAAAGCAGCGCGGCCGCCCGACCAGGCCTGGAGGGGGCGGTGCCGCCTCGGAGCGCACGTAGCGGCTGCCTGGCCACCGGCTTAATAGGCAAGCAGTTGCGCTCCGATACAGCGTCTTGTCTTGTCCAACCGTCCGATGCCCCGGTGCCGGAGCGCTCCAGCCCGATAGGATGGACCTGACTAGCTGCGGCATGGGCGAAGATGCTGGCCAGGCTGAGGGTCTTCGGACCCTCGGAGTCTCTGGTCGCCGCGCATCAGCCTACAAGATCAGCCGTCGAAGTTCGTCCGAGCTTGGATTAAGAAGCTACGACAGCGAAGATGGTGCCCCCGCTGTACCCGCCGCTCCCGACGCTATGGATTTGGAGGTGATGGAGCCGCCCGCTGCAGCTTTAGAGACTTCTAGGTCTCGAGGTCTCGAAGGATCCGCGAGCAGCGAGAGTTCTCCCGAAGCCGTCCCGTCACACCCTCTGCTCTCTTCAGCGGAGAGCCGCCAAGATCGCGAACACTGGGAACAAGAGGAGAACGAAGAGGCTGAGACCCGGGCGGTGGCCACGTCCCCGGACGGTCGCTTTCTCAAGTTTGACATCGAGATTGGCCGCGGCTCCTTCAAGACTGTTTACAAAGGGCTAGACACGGAGACCACTGTCGAAGTGGCTTGGTGTGAGCTGCAGGTTGGTAAAGTGGGCGCCCCACGTTTCCTAGCAAGCAGGGCTCCTGGGGACCTGGAATAGATGAAAGACAAAGCTCAAAGTGCGGCAGGCTGAGTCCCCTGGAAATATATTTGTTTGCCACAGAGCAGTTTGGTTTGGGAATATGATAGTTTGGACAAGTCGAAAATATTTCTGGTTAGGATGATAGTTAAGAGAGAGGAAGGGAGTGCCTTTTGACTTTGGGGAGAATCTCTCCTTTGGGGAGAATTTGAAATGGGGGAGAGGGTTATGCCAAATCCTTTTTTCTTGGTATCTCCACTGTGCAAACAACAATTCAAATGACAGTCATTTTACTGTATTGTGGTTTGGTCAAAGTTTGAAGCATTTACATCCTTGTTTTCTCCCTACAGTGTTTGCACATGGTGTATTTGAATATTACACCTAACTCATACATTTTCCTGTCACTTCTAAAATCTTGTGTTTCTGGTTCTTCAATTTATATTGTTACCAGGTTTTTCACCCGTTTGGAGACAGATTCGTTCAATATTTCTCCCATTTTCAAGGAAAAGCGGCACTGAAAATATAGCTGTGCTTAGAAGTAGTGAAAAATGAATCTTTAGGCCAGTCTAGAAAACTTTAAACCAAGCCTGAGTCAAAATGAAATACTTTTATTAGAAAGTTAGCAATGCTGCCTTTGACAAATTATCTTGTAGAGGAGTGTTTAGAGAATTAGTGAAGATGAATAAATGATCCATGTGGGAAACAGAAAAAACTTTCTGATACCAAAATAGGATATATGGAGCTAGGCAGTGATGGAGTGAAGACAATCTTGAAGACAATAGGTTGCCCAACCTTTGCTTAGATTGTCTCAGCCACTATTGCTGGATTGTAGGTGTCACAAAATAATCTATTCTGGAAGTCTTATTTTACATATATCATTGTTTCTTTATTTGTTCATTCATTCATTTTTATAAAGTTGTTTCTCCCAAAGCAACCCAGTGGTGCAATAAAAAGAATTGGTACAATTGTCAATCCTATCGTTAACTAAGATATACAAAATAAAATCCCCCCCTTTTTTTTCTCAAAAATGTACTGGAAAAATGGTTATCCTGAAAACGCTGATGCATAAAAATATATAAATATAATTATTATAGGTGGTGTTTTAATTATTGTTGTAATTAGCTGACCTTTGGGCATAATTACTTCAAAGGATGATATTTTTAACAATTCCCAGAATTCCTACACACTCATGAAGCTGGATTTGATGGGTAATCCAAACAACCTGTAATCCAAACAACCTGGAGAGTATTAGGTAATTTATCTCTTAAAAGAAAAAAAAAACACATGATGAGCTATCCTTGCCATACCTTTCCTCCAGATATGAGAAACAGGCAGAGCAGTGGCATAGTCAGAATTAATAGGACCCATAACTTGTTTCCAGTTGGAGAAATGGGTACTTGGAATTTTAACTTGAAGACTTCTTTCTTCAATCTCAAATTCAAGATTTATTTCTCAATAATGAGGGAATGAGCTTCTCTCTCGACTCATGCAGTCACATTTTTTTTAGAACTTGGCCCTGTTATCCACCCAGGTTCCAAGACTGATGTCTGACACAGCTGACCTTTCTTTGAATATGACTTCCAGAAACTCCTGTGGAATGAATTGAAGTAAAAATATATATTGGCAAAATTGCTTTTTCCCATGGATTGAAAGGTGCAATTGCCCCTGCTTTTTCATCCTATCAAGATTAATTTCTAGATTCCAAGACATAGCACGATAGGGTCAGGGAAAGTATTTGGCTGGCAGCTATTTTTTTTTCTTTGTTGCCAGAGGGATTAATTCATCAGAGTTCAATGTGACTTGCTTGGCAAGTCATGTGCCATAAAGGTATGGAAGTATATTCCCATAAGTATCTGGAAGTAAATGTTTATGTATTCATTTATGACTGGGACATATATGAGAATAGAAATAGTTTGTGTGTTCTAGGAATAGTAAAAGGAATCCAGGTTGTAGAAAAATAGTTAAGAGAAATGTGATAAAAATGTTTTTCTGGAGTAAATAATAGTAGAAAGTCTTAGAAATAGAGAAGACCAAAGTCCTTACTTTTCCAGGCACTAAACCAGTTTTCTAAATGACTTTGTCTAATCTTTGTTACCTTAGTTTAAAACAACATTTTGCTTGATTAAGTGTTTGTGGAAAGCTTCTGTAATTCAGTATTGTAAGTAGTATAAACAGATTTTTTAAAAATAAAATTTTATGTCCTATTTATGAGGTCCATTTATAAGAGTTCAGCTAAATAGTATTTTCTAAAGTCAGATAATTATTTAAAACAGATATAGCCACTAATTTGAGTAGCAAACTCCAGTAGCAAATCCCAGTTACGTTTACTACAACTTCCATCATCTACAGCTGGCAGTAGTTATGCTAAATGGCAGCCGCTGTCGTCAATCAAGTCTAGACAGCTATCAGGATAAGAAAGATTGATGTAGCTAATTGGATAACTGCAACTAAAAAAAAGTATGAATATGAAGCTCAACCTTGACTTCTCTCTTTTTCCCTTCTGCTGCTTTCTGACTTCTTAGAAAATATTCTTCCAGCCCCAATACTCTCGCTTGCCCAATTCTTGGCAAGCAAATGTAACTTTCACTGAGAAGCTTTACAGTGTCTTCTCAGTTTTATCCAGCACCTCAGTTTTCTTTTCTTTTTTTCTTCTGCCATATGTTATGATTCCCTAAATTCCTGCTTCTTAGCTCAAACACTTTGGACACCTTTTCCAGTTTCTCTTTATTCTTTAAAATTCATTCTAGCTGCACTGCTCAGTATTCATTTTTTCTCTCTGCTTAAGAACATTTCACTATTCTTGCTTTCCAAAGGAACATAGCCTTTCCTCTTTCTTCTTTCTCTGACTTTTTTCTTCTCTTAAAAAAAACTGCAATATTTATTTGTATGCTTCTTCTCTCATTGGGCTCTGAAGGGGTTAAATATTTTTATTCCCCAAAAGTTCAGCCAATGGGCAATAAGGGGCATTAATGTTTTGGTGAGGTGAACCAGAATCCCTATAAAATGGCTCTTGGACCCTTTCTCAGCATTCACCACTTTTAAGTTTCTGGAAAATTATATTGTATCCAGGAATTTTATTTCAGCATTCAGTCTTGGATTCCACTATTGTGGGATCAGATATGGAATATCAGAGAGGAAGATCTCTGCTGTACACTCAGGTAGAGAAAGTAGGAAATTACAACCAATGGACCAAAGTTTAATGAGTGAATCTGCCGTAATGCATAACAAGCATGATGAGATATTAATTCTTTTTGGGGATGAAAACCTCAGTGTTCCTAAATCATTTGCCTGAGGACAAGAGGAAATTGGGTAAGATATTTCAGAATGAAACATGTAGTCATACAAAACATTAATATGACTAGTCACATGGTAGGTTGTATCACTAGGCTATGGCTAAACCTATTACTCTAAGAAGGCATGTGTTGCTTAGTTTAGATCCCTGGATTCAACTAAGAAGACTGGTTCTGTATGGAGGACTTGCCTTTGAATATTAACTTGCATTTCTTTTATCTCAGTGGGGATCCTAATCCATGTTGAAGAAATATTTGCTCACTTCCCTTAGGAGTAGGCAAGGGTCATCATGGACAGATGAATTTTAATGATTGCAGATATAGCTACCAAATATAGACTATGACCATCTCCCCTTGAAAGGCATTTTTCAGTTATCCCCACTTTACCTGCTCTGAAGAACGAAATGTATATTTTGCAGAAGGAGGAGATAAATCTATCTCAGTTTGCTGTAATTCACAATCTCAACATTTTAATTTTGCTTATGTAGTAATTTCTCCTAATTTGAATTTTTGTCCACAATCTCCCAAGTCTACAAAAAAGACTAGTTTGAGTACATGAACAAAGGATGCTTTTTCCACAACTTCGTAAGAGAGTGTCATGCAAACACACACATACAAACACACGTATTCTTTTATTCACCAAGTACATGGCAATAATTGCTTCTGTTTTTGGAATTATATGTTTCCTTTTATGCATGATTGGTTGATCATAGCTCCCTATAAAACCAGACCTTTGCATTATTTCAGTACAACTCTTTTAGATAATTCAGCCTTTGTGCAAATTTTATCAAATCTCGTATCACATCGACCAGGAATGTCCAATTTATTAGAGCAATGATGGATTTTAGACATGTTATATTCTAGCAAGTGTGCTTGCAGCTATTGTTGAAGCAATTTCTTGGTTGTCATTTCTATGGAAATGTTAGAAGTTTCTTGAATCTAAAGGCAGCCACTACAACATGCTTATTAAAACATAGATTATTTGAGAATTTATTACAGTATTTGTCTCCATGTAACATGGCAGCTCAACCATGCCATACACACCTCCTCCTCCTCCTCCTCCTATTATTATTATTATTATTATTATTATTATTATCTCTGTCTTTTTATAAAAACAAGATTTAACCTAATGTTTCCTTTTTCTATAATCTTGTTTTTAAATTTCTTTTTAGTTTATTTTTTTAATCAAGTTTTTCTGGTTCAGCATGATTAAGGTTGATTATTATTTATTACAATCTGTTGTATATGAGGCTGCTTCTGAAAAATCAAGCAGAAGTTACTGTTGGTATTGAATGCAGCAGTCTGAATTGCTGATAGGTATTTATTAACTACCAAGAACATATACCAATGATACTTGGTTGCCTATAAATTTATCTGTGTGGTTCTAAATGCTGATTTTGACTACAAAGCTTATAAGACTTGTTAGCAAAAATACCTTTTAGCAGTGATGGTGAACCTTTTTGTTGTGGTATGCTGAAAGCGTGCGTGTGCACAATAGCGTGCGCGTGCGCTGGCACCCACAATGCAATGCAACCTGGCCCCCTGTGCATGCACACGCAACACCCCCCCGCCACCCTTTACCTGCATTGCGCGTGCTTCCCAGCTGATTTTTGGCCTGTTTGAGACCTTTTTCAGCCTCCCAGAGGCTCAAGGGAAGCCTCTGCAGCCTTTGTAGGCCAAAAAACGGGCCCGTTTTTCGGCCTCCAAATACTGGACCTGACAAAACCAGAAGTACCGGAAGTGATGAAACAGGCCTGTTTTTCAGCCTCCAAANTTCCCTCAAGCCTCTGGGAGGCTGAAAAATGCTTCAAACAGGCCGAAAACCATCTGGGAGGCGCACCAGAGGTGGTATTCAGCAGGTTCTGACCAGTTCTGGAGAACCGGCCGCAGAAATTTTGAGTAGTTCACAGAAGCTGCAAATCCCACCCGTGACTGGCCCGGTCCCCATCTATTCTCTACCTCCTGAGTTCCAGCTGATCGGCTGGGTCTTCTTCTGTTGCCCTGCACAGAAGAACGGAGCTGGANCCCCTGCCACACCCACCAAGCCACGCCACGCCTACCAAGCCATGCCCACAGAACCGGTAGTAAAAAAATTTGAACCCCACCGCTGAGGCACACGCATGCGCAGTGCAGATAAGTTTGGCTGGGGCTCGCGTGCCCGCACAAATGGCTCTGAGTGCCACCTGTGGCATGCGTGCCATAGGTTCGCCATCACAGCCTTATAGTATTTCCTCAAAACAGAACCAATTCATCCAGCACGTGTAACACAGGAAACGCTCCTGGTAATCTCACTTTTAAGGAAATCAAGAGCATCACAGCAAGGAGATTGTACCTTTCAATTGTAGTACCAACAGCATGGAAATTTTTTCCTGTAAATTGTCTGTTTGTTCGTTATTTGTCAAATGTAGGTCCATCTCACTATCCAAGTGACTCTGAGTAGTTTACGGATTAGTCGCCAGATTCATGGCCTTCTAGAAAATAATAAAGAATGAATTATTCTGGAGGGAGTTTCAGATTTGAATTTAATTTACTGTTATACAGTATACATTGTTCTAAGAATATTGCATTCTAATATATTAATTTAATATGGAGAGTCAGTTTAATGTAACATTAAAGACACCAGGCTGGAAACCAGGAGATTCTGAGTTCTAATCCTGCCTTAGGCACAAAGCCAATTAGGTCTATCTTGGGCCAGGGCCAGTTCCTCTTGTTCAACCCAAGGCACCACTTCTGAAAACCTTGCCAACAAAACAGCAGAGACTAGTCCAGACAGTTATTAGGAGTCAACACTGTCTCAAAGGCACAAAAAAATTAGTATGATAAGGCTTAGCCCGGGTATTCTCATTATTTTTGTAATGTTCCTATTTCTTCTCTCCTCCTTGGACGTTGTAATATACACATTTCGTGTGAATGTTTACTTGTATTCACTGTGTTGTGTGCTGTGTTTTAACTGTTATTAGCTACCCAGAGTCATGATATATAAATGGTCATACAAATTGAAACAAGCAAATATTTATATGTAAAGACAGTGATTGTAACCTGCTATGTCATAATGAAATTGGCAGCATACAAATCTGATAAATAAAAATATGGGTATGTGGTTCAGTGAGCCTTAGCAGCTAGGTTACAGTTTAGCAGTAAAAATGTATAGAAAATGATTGTATCATATAATTTTTAAATGATACCATTAACAGCAAGTGTCACAATGATAGTAACATTAAGAGAGGGTGCAAGGGCCATTATGAGGTATGACTCTGTTTCATGCAAACTGAATCTGTGCATATAGAAATTTGTAACATCTAGAAATCTTAACTCATTTATTGTGGTACATTAACACCCACATACTTGATTGAATCCTTAAAGCATATAATTAAATTTACTATAAGTTAGTTAAGCAATTCCAATCCATCTGATATTTTTAACTGAAGAATTATCATTTCAATTCATCAAAATGAAATCTTCCAGGACCCCGGTTCTGAATCCTGCTAATTTTTACGTATACTTATATCAACTTATTGTTTTTACCTGGAAGAAAAAAGATTTTTAAAAAAATAATAAATCTTTAAAAAGGAGAAGTTGTCATAGATTGTTTGAGAATCTGGTAATGGAAGCCAATGATTTTTCTCAGTGTGTTCGCTCTGCCTTTTTATTGTAGTTTCTCTTAAATTCAGGATTATCATCTTTTGGGAAAATATGCAGTTCTTTTGGATAGATACATTGACTTATTTTTCCTCAGTAGTTAACAAAAAGTTAGGTGATAATTTCATTCATTAGATGGTAAGCAAATAAAGAACTTGTGATGATGCGACTGATGTCCAAAGATTGAAGATTTGTTAAATATTTGAAATTCTGGAATCCACTTATTGTTTCTGCTTAATAATTCTCTGCTTTTGGCTGTTCTTCCTTTCTGTCAAGTAAAAAAATGTATTCAGACTATGAATTCCCAATTCTTGTTACATCCAGAAAAGTGAATGATATTGTTCTTTGCCTCTATATGTCCAATTTGAACTTTTTAAAAGTCAGGCAGGTTTGTATCACCTTATTTAGGATTAGCATATTATGAGCTTTGTTTCACACCTTGGCACTCATTGCTGTCTAGGTCTATCTCACTTTCCTGCAAGTCACAGTCAAGCTGGATTAAATTCTTATCTGCAAATAAGGTAAATATCCTTGAAGTCATTAGAGTATGCAGATAGTCCTCTAGCTGAGTACAAGACAAGAACACCTTAAACTCTTAGCTTTTCTTAATGCTTATGCCCTGAAACTAGGTAGACCTTGATTATTTCTCCCACATTTTGTTTTTACTGATCTAGCCTTATTAGACATCCATGGCAAGTGCTTTGATGATTGTACTGAGGGAGAAGGGGATAAATCTTTATTAACTATGAAGAAGTCATATTATAGTTTTAAAATTGTTTCTAGGAATCTGCATCCTGTTGTATTCCTTGCCATCCTATTTAATACATTTACAGTAAATAAAGGGAATACTTTTCGGTGGTAAGAAAGCAATTTTCTTGGGTGGGAATTAGGATGTTGACCGAGTCTTGCCTCATAGTGACATAGTGTAACCTTGAACTTTTTCTTTTCACATCAAGGTTGCGATGTTGATGCTTATTTACTAAATGCTAAGAAAAAACACTGTACATATACTCAAAGTTAACAATGGTCTCTTTCTCATGCCTGAATTTAAATGGTATCCATGGTCCTTCAGTCAGAAGAAAACCAGGGGGCATAATATTGGCTGCCCCTACTGGGCAGGTTTTGACAGAGGACTAAACCTTTTGGTCTGGTCTGGTACCAGTGTGGTCTCTGGGCTTCTTTCGAATACAGAATTAGCTCTTTAATGCTACTCTGGAATAGATTTAAACTTCTTGCATTCAAGCAAAGCTGCTCAGAGATCTTTTGCGAAAAAGTTCTTTTTAATTGGTAAATGATTGACTGGATGGATATATTGATAGATTTCTTTATCTTAGCCTAAAGCTGGCGCTGATTTTATTGATATAATTGTAGGAGGCTGCAGAGTTTAATAGGAATAACAGGCCATGAGTAATCTCCACTGATGTTCTTCAGTTTGCAGATGCTATTCAGGAAGCCAACTAAAAATAAAAAACCTGATCAAGATTTACAATATTTTCTCTTTCTTTCTTTCTCTTTCCCTTTCTCTGTCTCTGTCTCTTTCTGTTTCTCTCTCTCTCCCCCCTCTCCCTCTCCCTCTCTCCCTCCCCCTTTCTCTTTTTTATTTAAAGCAGTTCCTATACTGTGCAGACTTTTGTAGAAACACAGGATTTTCTGTCACTTGTTCTTTAAATAAACTTCTGTCCTATTTTTTCCTTGCAGATGTTCATTATGTTACCTATTAAAATATCTGTGGTCAGCAAACCACAAACCTAAGCGGTTGGTACCCAGACTCTTCATCCAAAATGGGCTGTCTGGGTCTATTTCTGGTTTCCAGAAGTCAGGCTCAATCAACAATTTTATGCCTGCCCTCTTTTATGGGGTGGGGGAAGTATAGGGAAGAAAAGTGGTGAGGATGTCAGGAGAGGATAAATATTTATTGAAGTGACTTCTTGCAAATATTAAAGGGATGCTTTAAGGATTCAGGATTCAATAAATACATTCATACATGCAAACATTGCTATTTTGGGTGCCATGACTTTAAAACAGAGTAGTAATTATAATTATTCCTATATGCTTAAATTTTTCAGATACTGCAATTTGCCCACTAGTCCCTGTGTTATTATAGTTTGTATGCTTGTATCTTAAAAATTTAAGACCAATAATTCTAAATAAATAATATTATAGACATATATATTTCTTCCTCACAATTTGTTTAATTCCAGTCAAGTAGGTACCTGGGAAACAGGACTTCTGTGAAATATTTAGAGAGCACTATTTCTAAGAAATAAGGGGAAATGCCAGGAATGACTCTGCGCTTCTTTAACGACATGGGAAAAAAGAATACAATCACCAGTGCATTATGTAAAATGTTGGTGTGTTACTTAATTCATCCATTGCAATATAATTTATATGCCACCTCTTCTCTATCTCCATTATTCCAAATGTTCTGACATCTCCTTTCTTTAACTACAGCTACTCTGCTTAGGATTCTTCCACAATTCTCTCAGCTCTGAGATTCTTACATAGTGTGAGTGGATAGTATGAATCGGCAGTGGCTGATACTAAAATGAGAGAAGGGGGATCCCATAACTGGAAAAACTGCCCTCACTAAACCAGGGTTTTGCAGAATGGGAAAAAAGGTCAGTGTATATGCAGAGACAATTTTCTTTAGTTATTTCTACAACTAGAGCAAAACCTAGCATTTAAAGTAGTTTCAGTATTGAGAATATGTGTGTTTGTAGACTAGAAGGTAACCTATGAGTAAATCCCCATTCATTTCATTTGCCCCCTTTGAATCTTCACTGGTCTTTATTGCAAAAACTGTATCTTGTTCTAAGAGAATCTAGGTGGAGAAGAATGCTGCAATATGAAGAGTCTGTAAGTGTAAATGTTGAAGGTATCATTACAAGGAGGTACCCTTTCTGGGCCAGGCATTCTTGATCATGTCCAAGATTAAGAGATATCCATCTTCAAACTTGGTCCATATCAATTACCTGAAGCTGCAGCAAAGGCCTGGAATAGTATTGGCTGGGTGTCAGCTTTTCAGACAGCTGTTATTTGAACCCAATGCCCTACCTCTTGTCTTAAGATCTGATCTGTGGTCCTGGCTGAGAAGGAATCCCTGGGCTTGCTATCTTCCTATGCTGAGAAGTAGATGGCAAATTTGCAAGGAAGAAAGTAATAAAGCTTCTAAACACACACTTACTGCTGTGGATAGACATCTCGCAATAATAATGATAATAATAATAATAATAGACACCACTGGCATTGACAATCACCTTCAGTCAATTGCAAAAGGTATCCTTTATTTGAAACAGCTAACATCCTGCGATGAGATCTTTAATACCATCAAACAGCAACATCTTCCTATTCCAAAACTTGATAGATAAAAATGCCAAATCCAGTCTAAACATCTGGCTGACTGTGTGACCAATTTATTAAACTTGTATACTGTCTAACTCTCATTGACTCTGGGATGCTCACAACAGTGAAACAAAGAAATTACAGTAAGTCTCATTTGTCAAATCACATGTATCAGCTTTCATTCTACCAGTTTGTAATTTGGGGTAAGTCAGTTTAGACAACCAGTATTTCTACAAAAACTAATAGTTTATCAAGCAATGAAAAAGAAGACTAGTCCCTCCAGCTGGGGATTCACCCTAAATCTTGCCTTGTTAATGAAAACAAATTGATGGATGTTCATGTATTGTCTAAGAAATTGATCAAGCAGTAAATTATATCTGCAACTAATCTGATTTTGGAAAGGCATTTTTTTCCATGTGACTCTCTTCCCTTGTTTGCCCCATATCTCATTGAAGTAACCTGAGGAGCTGGTTTATAGTTGCCAAAAGGTCACCTCATGGCAGCTCTGTTCAGCCTTTTCTACAACTGCCCTGAACACACTACTACACCCTCTTAAACTGAGAGACCTCAGCATTTTGTTGGCTTCTAAAGGGGCTTGGAAACATGCTTTCCATTAATTAATTAAATGTATATGCCACCCATCTCACTGTCCAAAGAAACTTTGTTTTGGATAAAATCTTTAACCATGGATTTTAATTTTTATTAAATTAAGTTAACCATGGACAGTAATTTTAACTGATGTTGGTAACTGTTTTTAACTTATTCCCTTTGAATTTTGATTTTACTGTTTATTATAAACTAAAACATCTTGTTAGCTGACAATCTAATAAGTTTTAATTTTGCTCAGTAGCAACTCAATCTCTTTGTATGGCTGGTGTCAAGCACCAATAAAATCAGGAGATCGAGACAGTTCAAATTTATTTATTTTAAAGATTTGTTATAAGCTTGAACTCTCTACAAGAATCTGAACTACTAATGGTCAAGGGAAATTAGCAAGAGATAGGAATTAGTAGAAGGAATTCAAGGTGGGCTTAGATCTTTTGTGGGTGTACAGAGACTCATGACTGATGACACATTTGACCCCTCCTTCAGGCTCAGGCTGGTCATCTCCTACAACTGGTGCCATAAGTTTAGAGAGTCACTGGGCATTTTACAAGAATCCAGGTGATGTCCATGGCCAGACATTTTTGTGTTGACACACCCTTCCTTCCTTCAGAATAGGAATGGATCATAGGGAAGGTATTTCTAGGGAGATAAAATGCTTATGCACCTCCCTTCTAAAGGACTAGCTAAGCTGAAATGGGTCTGCCTAGACTTAGGGAGTAGAAATCTCAAGAATTTGAACATTTCAGAAAACTGGTCTCCTTTTTTAAGACAAATCAAATTCTCATATAATAGATATTCATATATGTATTATATGAGAATTCATATAGGTATTCATTATTAATTTGTTTTCTTTTCACTCCTTATGCTTCTAATTTCAAAAGGCAAATCTTCCAAATTAGGTAGATTTGCTTCTAGTAAAAGATAAATCTATAAAGCTAAATTGGCTTTGTTTTTGCTCTATATATATACCAGCAAATTCTTAAGCGGTATAGACATGCATATATTTCTGTACTATTTAAGAAATGTATTTTCATATTGGCTTTTTCAAATATATGGTTTTTTTCTAAGAACTTTTCTTAAGTGCCGTTTTAATGTTTTCCCAGCATTTCACATATTTTGCAATTATACCATAGTCCTAATGTGCTTACTTTTCTAAGTATATTTGTAAGTATATTCGTTTAGGAAATTTAATAAAATATCATGCAAACTAATTTTTCCCATTTCTAATTGCTTCTAAGCTGGCTTTTTAGAGCTTATTTCGAAACATAGTCCTGTGATGTAGATGGGAGGTCCTATGTTACACTAGGCTATAATGTGATTTGGGCTTGTTATAAGAACCCAGCCGCTGTGCTTTGTAAATACAGATGTAGTGTAAACTAGCTAGTTGTGGCTTATTTAACAAACCATATTTAAATATATCCTGGTTTTTGTGTGATATATGAATATAATTAATATATAGACTCTGCATAGACGCAGAACCACATTTGCCACAGTACCATGAAAGTATTATCATAGAAATTAATTCAGAACACCTCTCATGAGGGAATGAGCCTCCTGTGTAATGGTTGCACCTCCAAGAAAATTACAAGTATGTTCCTTTCTATAGAAGTTCCTTATTTATAAAGTTGTTCCAGCTCTGGATTTCTTTTTCTGGCCCCTCCTGAACTGCATACAATGAAGCTTTCACAGTGGCTGATGGCACACAGCTGCATTTGTAGCAAAACTTCATAAACATCCCAAAGTATAAAAATATGATCCACCTCCAGCTCCACCAGAGGTTCTGGCCAATGAGGAGGTGAGGCGGTTCCTGCCGGCACAGAGAGGAAGTGTGGTCTAACAGGTGGGCACAGGGCCATCATAGACACTATCCCTCTGGCAAAACTGCCTCTTTTTAACACATTTCATCTGTTTCCCTGTTGTTTCTTTTCCAAATATGCTTACAGGGATATGGAAGAGGGCAGGCATGGACTGTTGTATGGTGTTTTTTTCCTGGGACTTTAGCTCTTCTCTCTTCCTTCCTCTTGCAAATACACACATGCACACAACAATTTCTTAACAAGTCCGCTTCTCCAACCCAGCACTGAGTGGATGGAACAAAGAACTTGGTGGTGGTGGCAGTTTTGGTACTTAGCCAATTGGATCCAATTCTGGTTTGCAAGAAAAATAATTGGATTACTGCTATTGCCTACCTGTCTAGTTCCCCTCTCCTGCAGCTTTTTCAAAGGCAACCTAGCCAATGCACATAGGGAAATACAGTAGCTAATAGAAGAACAGGTTGCTTGAGTGAGAATGACTGTGATCTTCTAAGTGTCTAATCCGTATCTTCATATGAGAGTGCTCCTTTTCTGTAGCTGTAAAATGAACCTCGAAAAGCAGGGTTGATAAACTTTGCTCTAGACTTCTTTCTCTTCGCAAGAATGGCAAAATGAGTCCAGGATTCAGGGCTTTTTATGTTATCTTCCCTATCTCTCAGAACCTTCTTCTGGGTCTTGGTTCTTTGCTGGATGTCAGGGAAATGAGCATTAATTTGGGGAGTTTGGTACTTCTGCTGTGTGTTTTGGTAATGATAGTCAAGGAGTTTCCACAGGACTTTCTGATAATGCCACTTGGCTTCCTAGTTGAAAAAACAAATGCATTCAGCATGTGTTGGCCATTGACATTTGTGTGGATAAACTTTGAGCAAGGAAATTTGTAAAGTCTTCCTCCAGTGCTTTCTTCTACAAGAGAGAAATTGGATTAATTACTGTACATGCTGTGGTGAAGACTGAAAAGGCAATAAAATATCAAGTGATTATCGGCTCTGCTGGACTTTGTACTTGTTTCTGGTTTTATGTTTGAAATAAGTATTCCCTCAGGGACCACCAGTTTGTAATTTGATGCTGGTACAGACTGGATAGTACCAGATTTCAGCTGGCTGGATTTCTCTCCTACCTAACATGGTCTTTTGAAATGAATATCAAATACTGTACGTAGGCAGACTACCTGGACTATTACAGGAAAATCGTTACCAAAGAAGTATCCTGCTGATTGCACAAAGCTTATGACATATATTCCACCCTTTAGACCCTTCTTCAAAGCACCTAAATCTCCTAAATCTATCCCATTTTAGGTTCTGGCCTCACGTTCTTCATTGTATATTTGTCAGCAGGCCACAGAATGCCTGGTCTGACTCTTGAGTTGCAGAAGTTGCACAACCCTGATATAAAGGAACATTTATAAATTCAAGCTCCTAATTTATCAGAATCAGTTCTAATTATGCCTCACATTTTGCATAGATAGATCAGGTCTAATTCTTCACTTTGACCTCCCATTTTCTACTTAATTTATGCTCATTATAGCCTGTGAATTGAGTAAGGTTCTGTCTGGCTTTTCTTTTGTAGGAGGTGATGAGGTATGATGGGGTGAAAACTGAGGTAAATTCAGAAAGACTTTGTAGTCAGACCTTGTTCTAACTACTTGATTCAAATATGCTACATATTCTCTATATTTTCCCAATATCTGTGTTATTCACAGTTGAGTTCAGTGCTTAGTTAAAAATGTCAAGTAAGTTTAGGAAAGAATACTGATGCAGCTGTGTAAGTCAGAATGTGCTTTCTCAAAGAAGTATACATTGTCTACATATTCTCTTTAATCACCATTTACTGACCACTCTTCTGATTTAAAACAAATATGAATAAAAATATCCTCAAAATTCAATTTTCCTAAGAGGATGACTTGACTCTGTTTAATTTTCCGTATCAATATCTAGTGGACCTCAATCCCTTGTTTGTATAATCTTCAGCTGACTGGAGCAATTACTATAGAAAATGTTAACTAAGAGACAGACATGAATAAAACAATATGGCAAACTTGCAGGCAGTGGTGGGATTCAAATTTTTTACTACCAGTTCTGTGAGCGTGGCTTAGTGAGCGTGGCAGGGGAAGGGTAGTATAAAATCTCCAGTCAGAGATGGTATTTCCCAGCTCTCCGAACTACTCAAATTTCCGCTACCGGTTCTCCAGAACNNNTCAGAACCTGCTGAATAGCACCTCTGCTTGCAGGTGAGGTCTATGAGGAGTAAGAGGAGTAAGCATCTCAGTTCTATATATAAAAATGTTAGGACAAATAGTAAGTAAGATATGAGTTAATTATCTCAGGCAGCAAAAGCAGAAAATGGGACAAAGCCACTTAAAATATATTATATTTTATATATTAAAAAACAGCTTGTGAGGAATATGAACATAATTGGAGAGCTAACCAGTGTCTGAGATCCTGGAAGATGCCAATTAACAGGGAGAAGGCCAGGATGGACAAATGAAAACTAATTGTGAAGTCTGGAAAGTTAGGTAGATATGTGAAGATTATAAAGGATAGCACACAGATAATCATGTATAGTTGGCTGCTGGCAACAGTTTTGGTTGTGTTTCATATAATAAGTTCCTGATGCTCAGAGATCAATAGTTATTCCACTAAGATAAAGATAACTAATCTGGGAGAGCTAAGAGGGATAGATAGCATTGATGGATGTTTAATACTCCACTTATGAGAATATCTGGAAAAGTAAGACAGAGGAAATTTATTCTCTTCAAAGGATTCATTCCTTGGAGGTGAATATTGTGAATAAAAATGTCTCTCAAAATTCCAGTTTGAAATGAAATGTGAGTATTTTAAAACGTGAAAATTTAACTTCAATGTCTAAAATCTTAATTTGACTACAGAACATTGGTGTGAATTCATCTGCCTCAAAAATGTCAATGGGCTCTTGAGCTTCTTTCTCTTTTCTTCATGTTTGTCAGACACGGAAATTGTCCAAAATGGAAAGGCAGCGCTTCAGTGAGGAGGTAGAGATGCTGAAGGGACTCCAACACCCTAACATTGTCCGTTTCTATGACTCATGGAAGTCTTCCATCAAAGGTCAAGTCTGCATTGTGCTGGTGACAGAACTCATGACCTCGGGCACCCTCAAAACGTGAGCACAGAACAGATTGGATGGGAATGGGTGGCTGGGATGAAAAGCAGCCTTGGAGGGGCTATTTTGAGGGATTTTTTTCAGGGAGGGGCATTTTTTAGCCCATCTCCTGTCTTAAAGGACAGGTCTACAAACCACATTCATTGTGCAGGAAAATAATAATATTGCTACTTCTCTAGAAAACATTTCAAAGATTGCCTGATACTTCTTTACTCTGAAGAAAAAGAAGTGTCTGAATTCAGATCTTCAGGCTTCCTGCATGTTTTCCATTAATTGCTAACCAACAAATCTTTTCTCCAAATGCTGATTGCTTGCAAAGACAGTGCTTGCAATAAATCAGTGTGGGAATGGGATTCAATGAGGACCACTCTGCTACATTGTAGGACAGGGCTCTTCAAACTTGACAGCCTTAAGACTTTTGGACTTCAACTCCCAGAATTCCTCTTCCANTTAGCTCAGGAATTCTGGGAGGTGAAGTCCACAAGTCTTAAGGCTGTCAAGTTTGAAGAGCCTTGTTGTAGGACAATGCAAGGAAGTTTTTCTTTTAAAGATAATTGGTCACATTAAGGTGAATTCTGTCAGACTACAAACAAGTTTGAATCTGCAATTTATATAGTTTCCAATATTCAGTTCTGGAGGTATATTTAAACCAAAGATTAGTGCATTGTATTTCAGATGATTGTCATCTTTTACCAAGAGTGCAACTTTGGGAGGGATGCACATGAAGCAGTAGGGGAGGAAGGAGACAGCCAGCTAGCCAGCTAGATTAGTTGAATCATCTCTGGTCATCAGTGGGATGATAGATGTTGTGGCCGGAGTGCCCTCACATTCATTCTCATTGGGTTGTGTTTCTTTTTAAGGCACTTTCATGAACTACATGGCATTCATTCATTCATTCATTCATTCTGCCCATCTCACCAATGACTGGGCAGTTTACACAATTAAAAACATTAAAATCATAAAAGAGAAATATTTCTAAAACAATGAAATTGGAAATTTTATTTTGCTTTATTTTTATTCTTTCATAGAACTTCACAAAATTCAAAGATAAGGAAAATTCATTTTATTCCCCTTCCTTTTAATTTTCTATTAAACATCTAGCCATCAGCATATGATTAGATCACTGAGTAGGCTAGACATCATGGGGTTGTTTGGGAACACTGTTTTGGGAACTCTTGACTCATCAATACCTTTGGCATTTTAAAAACATTTAGGTTCTGCCTATTGTGGCCCATAGTCAGCAATGATGATGAGATGGCTCTGAACCAGATCTCTCTCTCTCTCTCTCTCTTTTTGTAGATATTTGAAACGATTCAAGGAGATGAAGATGAAAGTTCTTCAGAGATGGAGCAGACAGATTCTTCGAGGACTCCATTTTCTACACACACGATCCCCTCCAATCATCCATCGGGACCTGAAATGTGATAATGTCTTTATCACAGGCCCTACTGGCTCAGTCAAAATTGGAGATCTTGGTTTGGCCACACTTAAGCGTGCTTCATTTGCCAAGAGTGTCATAGGTATTTGATGGGTAAAGAATGCATAACAGAATATATTGATTTGACATTATGTATCCATTCATCCTGAAAACTATATTCAGCAACAGTAATTATTAGGATATCTCTAAGATATTTGGATCTATTTGCTTCCAAAATTTGGAAATAAACATGATTTGCCCAGATGGTAGTATTAAAAGACAGAACTTTTCTGGGAGCTTATGCACGCTGAGAGCTTATGGACTTATGCATTCTATTCTGTTCTATTTTGTTCTATTCTATTCTATTCTAGTCCCCATTCTATTCTATTCTAGTCTTTATTCTATTATTCTACTCTATTCTTTCTATGAAAGAGGCAATCTTTTAAGCAAAACCTCAAGGGACAGAATTGTTACTTTAAGTATTTCTTGATTCTCAGAAGGCTGCTTTGATAATGTGTTACTGTTCACATTGAGCTAAATGCATCATTTATAGCCTTTATACAGGTAGTCCTTGACTTACAATGGT